>JAMZAV010011077.1:0-19292 GCA_024449915.1 Sweltsa coloradensis | reverse complement strand
GGTTTTGCACTGTCCCTACTACAGATAGCTACAGTTCATATAAATAATATAAATCTTTGGTTGGTTATCGCTCACACTCGTCGATTGCGTCGGGGCCTTCAGGGTTGGCTTATTTGCTTTGGTTTTATGTCCCCCACTGAATATCAATTTTATAACTGAGTGGGTAGACTATACATACGTATTTATTTAATACCAGGCTGCTTCGCGTTCGCTTTTTTAGTCGCGTTGATGGATGAGCTTTCTTAAACGCCCAGTCCACTCTTCAAACATCATTTAAATTTTAAAAAGACTGTATGTTATCTTAGAGATCAGAAAAAAATGCAACGAAATCGCCCGACAAGTTTTGAAGTTATTCGCGTTCCTAGCCACGCCCACACGTCACTTGGCGTGAGTCCGCCCGCATACCGATAGCCAGGTAGAGGGTTGGCGCAGCCCACACGTGTAATCCGATCCGATCACTCGGGTAATGAAAACTTATAAGAAAACTGCATGTACCTTGTACTTTATTGAGTTCATATTTAGTGTTACATATTTATGTTGTATTGGTGTTGTTGTTGAAATCTTGTGACAATAGTGAACACGTATCTAGGTGCCCGTTAAGGCGCCGCAGCCAAGCCGTGGCGCGCTACACACTCAAGCACCTTATACAGCAAGCAGAGTTGGGGTGATTTCGAGGTGTTACCTAGCCGTCATGTAACGTGATGTGAACTTGAAAACTATCACAATCGAGGGGATTTAGGTACCTGACAACACATGCCAAATTTTATTGGGGTACGACCATTCCTTCATGGTGAAAAAATGGCTTGAAACATGCTCAAAATCACTTTAAGGATGTTAACTACTGCTACTACTGCTACTGCTACTACTGCTACTACTGTCTAATCTGTCAGTTTCAATCGGCCCGCGATTCTGACCAGACGGGTGGGGCTACAATGTTCATATTTTACATGGACATTAAGGTTATAGTAATATTGTCTCTTTTGAAAAGAAATGTTGAAAAAGTTTGCTGGAAGGCTTCCAAATAAAGGTTTTAAAATAAGCCTTATACACTAGGCATACAATCAACAAGTAACTATATAGTTACTTGACACTTGTTGACGGTACAAGCAGAGTTAGGCGGGAAAGTGCGATACGTAAACAAATAGCGGACATTTAAAATTTTTCTTCTTTGTGTGGAACGAGAAAAGGTGTCATTATACTCTCATAAAACAAATCAGAAACCGTCCCTGGCCTAGGCCCAGATGTAGAAAATTATTTATAATACAACAGTGTGGGTTTAAGTTCCATTAGGCTATAGGACTAGATAAAATAAATACTTACATTACATGTTTGACAAGCCCTAGCCAACCCTAGGCCAGCACAACCTTGTTCTGACACACTTTCCGCACAAATAACTAGTTTTTGATTACTAAAAGCCTAATTCAGATAAACAATAGTATGATTGTCCACCTAGGCTTATACAAAAATGTATGGAAATAATACACCTTTTCTTTTCTTGCAATGATCTCACGCAAAACTCCTGTCACTATATAAAAAACAAAAACAAAACTTTGCAAATTTTCGATGTTCTTTTGATAATCATTTGATTTACATGGCTGTGGATGCAGTGAAAGGTTAAAATAACATTAGTTGGGGCGCTTGTTGTAGCATGGGAAAGTTTCAATTGGATGTGAGTTGCCTAGACTTAACCAGTCCTTATACCGTCGTTATACCATTGTTTATACCACCTATACCCAGGTTTGTACATGAATCCGGGTCTAGATATTTTACATCCTATTGTTATTGCTAATACCATAGAAATTAAATCAACTTTGATAAAATTATTATATTTTAACAAATAATTTTGCAATGGAACTTGAAAAAGAATGAGATCACACACCATAACAAAAACTTGTAGAAATACGCCCAAACCTTACACACTCAAACAGGGGCGTAGGAACGGGGGGGGATGGGGGGGAAACTCCCCCCCACTTGTTGGCTTGACCCCCCCACTGGGGGGGTCAAGCCACTAGCCAGGTATATGGGTGTCATTTTCTAACTCATAGATTGTTGGGTGATTTTTAGGATTTTTATTACAGTCGGGCTTGCAAACAAAAAGGAAGGTGTATGTTAACATTTTTTTTAGAAAGATTCAGTTTGAGACGTGATTTGCGAGACTAGACTAGCCATCTGATTTTATACTAATATCATTATATTTTGTGTGCAATGTTTTCACTCCCAAGCAGACTGTCGACCGATTCTAGTCAGGTATTCAATCTTCAATGCAATATTAGCTCAAAATGTACCCTTATTCTAATTAAATTCGCCTGAAAACGTGTTTTAGGCCACCCATCAGGGCACCTTTTGAAAAAATCTCACCTTCGCCGAAAAAGCCTCCGGCGGCTGGGGTCCGCCCCAGACCCCGGTTTGCCCACCCAACCTCGTAGTCAAGTTCAGTGTGACCCCCCCACTAAAAAAATTGTTCCTACGCCACTGCACTCAAAAGAAATGAATCTAAAAAATGGCCAAGCTCATCTACCCTTCCACATTTGCGCATTCTTAATTCATAAACGTACAGTGTCCCAGCATCCTCGAAAAGCTTGGCAAAATAGAATTTGCATAATATTACGTTTAAATTAATTAGAAAAAAGAACTTGGATGAACTATTACGTTTAAATTAATAATCGCAAATTCTATTTTGCCAAGATTTTCGAGGATGCTGTTATGGGACACTGTACGTTTATGAATTAAGAATGCGCAAATGTGGAAGGGTAGATGAGCTTGGCCCTTTTTAAGATCTTATTTGATTTGAGTGTATAAGGTTTGGCTGTATTTCTACAATTTTTTTGTTATGTGTGTTGTGTCTATTCGGTTTGTGTAGTAATGCGTGTAATTATGATCGTGGCATTTCGTTACATAGTATTATCAATAAGACACGATTTCCTTTACTACAATCAACAGTACCTTTGCAAAATACATTGATCGAAAGAATTATACTATGTTTTTTGCATGTTTGTGTAATCCACGGTGTGATCGCCTCGACACGATACGGCCTCCCTCGCGCATACATCGCTGTCACTGAAGGTAGCAGGTAGCGGGCGACCGGCCGAGCTCGTTTCTCTCCCCCAAGTGACGTCACACTAGTCTTAGCGCGCCCCGGTTCAAATGTAAATAAATCCGATTTCGTTCAACCGATTTTGAAAATTCTTTTTTCTACGTACGTAGAACAGTACACGGAATAAAATAGCTGCTATGACTTCAAGACAAGACTGGGCCTTTTAATAAGTTTTTAGTTTGCGTGGGATGTCTTTACATTTGAAGTTCTTTTTGAACGAAATTGTAGGTAAATTGTTGTTAAGTTTTTCTATTGTAACTTGTTAATCTGTTATTAACTACCTCAACAAACTCATATTAAAACCTTTATTTCTTTTGATTCTGGCTAATTTTCCAACTTTTCTTTCAAAAGGTACTACATCACCATAACCTTAATGTCCACGTGAATATGAACGTTGTGGCCCCACCCGTTTGGTCAGAATCGGCCCAAATGTCACGAAAATATCGCACTAAAAATCGAAAAAAATCGTAAAAGTACAATATTCATGAGAAATATTTCTTCGATTGTACCCAAAAACGTGACAGGTCTAAGTTCAGAGATTTGAAGGTCCCTTCAATTTTCAACAAGATCGATATTATGCTGTTTGCCCGGTAGAGAGCGAACAGAGTGAGAAAAAAAAACACCCTACTAAATTTTTTGGGGTCTGTGATATTGAAGTTTTTTCGCTTCGCTCATCCAACTATTTTTTTTATTAGACGAGTGGGCCCAGCGAATGTACTACAAAAACACAATTCACTCAAACGGCGCTTATTCTGTAAATCTTTGTGTGCGTGTGCGTGTGCGTGTGCGTATACACGAAACGCCCGAGCTATTTTTCCCCGGGGGAAGTGAAGTTGAAGTCTTCGCATATGGGGGAAGAATGTACTAGGCCGCTTCGCGAACGCTTTTTTCCAGTCGCGTTGATGGATGAGCTTGTTTTATTTGGTTGACTATCTCCAGTGTTGAGTACCTAGATACAAGTATCTAGATGCATTGTGTGTACCTTTACCTATAGCCCTACCTAGATACAAATACAAAATTGTATCTTTACCTGTATCTAGATCCTTTTTATTGTATATATCCAGCAAGTTCAGGTACAAAGATACCAGATACTTTCTGTCAAATACCGGTAACTGACATTTAAAAAATGTAGATTAGCTAAAAAATTCTAGATTTTGGTATATTTGGTCACACCGTTAGATCATAATGAGAAAGGGTGAAGTTTTTCATGTCGCCGGCTTTCGCGGAGTAAAATACTTCCCTATACGTACTATAGCTAATGTTTGCGAGATGGACTTTTTCCTGTTTTCTCACCTTTATTCTCTGGGCCAAATTCTAAGCCCAACCCGGACAGGGGAAATAAAAATTCTAAATAATAAACTTCAATTTTAAAAAATTTTCTTAGTTGCCTGTTTATTAAATTTTTTTGCAATCCTCTGCTTTTTAACTCCCCCCTCCCCCCTGCATTCAGAGCAGGATGGGGAGCGGGATTAAAGCTCCTCCTTGTAGGAACAGGCTAAATGACGTGTTTGAGGCATTGTCGGCCTGAATTAAATCAAAACAATTTTAACAATTTTTCATGGGAATTCTGCCCAGGGTGTAATTTATTCCCCTCTTCAGTGGCCCCGATTCATGTACATTTTTATCCCAGGGTTAGGCAGGGTTAAGAAAGTTAGCGAGGGGCAACGTCAAATCCGATTCATGTACGTTGAGCTAACACTCGCTACCTTCCCTACCCCTACCTCAGCCTTATACTCCCTAACACCAAGATTTTAGGCGGAGGTAGTGGCTTTTTTGCACCGACGACGGCAGAAACCTCACCTCAAATGTTATTACGCCAGAATAAGCGAGTTATAACGTGCATGCTTATAAAAAAGTCGATTATAACAGTAATTAAATGGGGCAGAAGGCTTTGAAGTGTAAAAGTGCCCTTAATAATCCCATTAAATAAAGAGTTATCTGAAGCGTCGTGACCCCTCGTGTTATAAATAAATAAATAAATAAATTGTATTTAGAGTCTACCCACTCATTATATTACTGATTTTCAGTGGGGGACAGAAAATCAAAGCGACCAACCCAAACCCTGTAGGCGCCGACGCAATCGACGAGTGAGCGATAACCAACCAAAGATCGATATTTGTAATAGGAAATATAGCAATCAGTGATATGGACAGTGCGAACACCCGCGGATCCACGCCAGAATCAACAAGCCGATTCAGACAACTCTGAAATTTATTATGTGTTTTCGTTGCTGGGACGGCTCCAAAGTCACCGCACCGTTTACAAACTCCAAAGACAAGAACTGCTGGACTTAAGTCCAAATCAGAAGTTAAAAATCTTCTGACTTTGACGGGAATCGAACCCTGTACTTTCTGCATTGGAAGCAGGTACGCTAACCACGACCAAACGATGTACCACTCAAAGCCAACGCGAAGGACGGCCGCGTCGTGCGTAGTAGTGCGTAGCATGGTCAACTACCACGTAAAGGGTCGCCAGTTCGGAACCTGCTTGATCCAATTCTTTTACCTTTTAAATTGTCCCAATAATTGTTTATTTATGTTATGCTACACTCATAATTGGCTTTTTTAAAATATTTCTGTTATTTGTGTGTACTTTATATCCCCGTCAGACTTTCGTTTTTTCGTCTGGTAAAGAAATATTTTACACAAGTGTCGACTACCAGTAGGCCTACATACAACCGGCTGAGATATGGAAAAAAAAAAAAAAACGGCACAACGACAAAATAATTTCTTGCACCAAATCGTTGTAAAAAATATGCAATTTTTGGGTTCGAGTCTATATGTTGTTTATAAGACCTTTAAACTTGTGACACGTACTAGTAGGCCCCTTTTTTGGGCAAAATGTATTTACTGTTCAATATCGCCCTACTAATGCCCTTTTTGGCACTAATGACTACACCTAAAGTGGTGAGAAAAATGGTTTTGCACTCCAACCCCAAATTGGCCCACAAGTTAATGCCCAAAACACAATTAAAAAAGTTACATGTCTATTAATTTCAGATTAAATAGAATCGACTCACAAAGACGCATTTTCGATATTCTTGTTTAGTATTTTGTTAAAAAAACAATGTGTTTACCTAAAAATATAGTCATTGCCAAATGCCACCCCGGCCTTACCTCGACCTAATCCCCGAGCTAGCCAGGATTAGCGGGGGTGTGAAAGTTAGCGAGAGTTAGCAAGTCAATGCTTCATGAATACGATTTATGCTGCCTCGAGGTAGCCAAAATTTGTAAAAAGATAGGCGGACATTTTTATTTTTGAGCCTAGACTTAACTAGAAAAATATTGTTATTTGCGCTCAAAAAATAAAAGAAACAGGCATCGACCTAGGCTTAGTTTTTAGAAAATTATTTATAATTTAATAGACTTTGTCTATTGTTCCTGGAGGCTTTAGGCCTGGAAATAGAAAAGTACCAATACAACGTTTGACAAGCCCTAGGCCTTACCTAGCCTGCATGGCCATGTTTCGACACACTTCCCTAAAAAGTTAAAAGTTTCGACGGCTAATTGCAACTTTATTTTGAATCAAAATAATACGATAGTCCTAGGCTATGCCATAACTTACGGCAAGAGTATACCCTATTTTTTTTAATTCGATGATGTACAACACACTCGCATCAAAATTCTCATTAAACATCAAAAAATTAATAAAACACGGCGACATTTAGCAAAGTTCGTCGTCAAACTTACTAAAATTAGATGGCGGTGGAAACCAATGAAACAATCATCTAAGTTGCAGTGATAAGTGAATCGTCATTCATACAGTGACATAGAGCTTTTTCATTGGTTCGACCTAACCCGTTCCCCATTCCTTCCTTACCTCGCCCTAACTCCCGGGTTAAATGTACTGAATCGGGGCCCAGTTTTCTAACTAGGTGACATGACAATTGTGAAGGGATGTCCGTCTCCGAGGGTTGTTTAAGAGGACTCGACTGAGGAAAACCTCGGGAAAAAAATTTCAGTCAGGGTTGTCAGTTTCGACGGGATTTGAACCCGGGACCTCCCCAATCATAGTCGCTCCGAGCCAACACTGTCGGCAAATAAAATCAATATTATTCTCCAAATTTAGGAGGGAAAAATGATTGAAACAAAAAACATTGTTTTAAATAACTCTCCTAAACATTTTGTAAATCCTACTAAATTTATACTATATTATTCCATTTGGGCAAAGAATGACCTCTGTGACCATGGAAATTAAAAGAAAACTTTAAACTAGTGTAGGCCTAGGGCTACAATCACGTTGAAATAATTTTTCATTTACTTATTTTCCCTATGGCCTCATATTTCCCCGTCATCTCATCATATTTATATAATAATTATACGTATTTATCTAACGGTATTTATTTTGAGAAGGCTACCTATGTATATACAGGTACTTTACAAGTATCTTGTATCTTTACCTAGATACATTTTGAAAAATGTTCTTTACCAGCAAAGATGGTAGTATATAACCTGTCGTTTACCAGTTCTAGATCCATTCGAGCCAAAATATCTTAACCGATACCTTTACTTTAAAAAAGTATCTTACTCAACACTATTTCTGGCCAATGATTACTAAGTTTTTGAATGTGTAGGAACTCATTACTTTTCAAGTTCCATTGCAAAACTATTTTTGTAAAATTAGTATAATTTTTAGAAAGTACAACGAACGTAAAATATCTCGAGGCCCAAAGACTTGCTATTTCTAACGCAATATAGGTGATTAGACGAGGGAGCGCAGCGACTATGGACGTGTCTGAACTAATTTCTCATTCTTATTCTTAGTCTCAGTCTCAGTCTCAGTCTCAGTCTCAGCGGTACCAGAAGTGTAACTATCGATCGTTTCTTGTGGGAGTATCAACAATGGTATCAATATCAAAACGAACACACCGAACAACCGTAGAGTTGACACATGCGGTGGCCGACTGATTACGATCTTAACAGTACTTTAAAGTGTTTATACTCCGCGTTGTTGGATGAGCGTAATTGGTGAATGAGCTGCCATGTGTTTTGCGGATTTTCTGTTGTTCTGTGAAAAAATCAGAACTTTGTTGAAATTTTTTTAAATAAAATCAAATTAAATAAAAAATTAACTTTTTTTTTTTAATTAATCGTAATTTTAAAAAGGAAAAAATCGTAATATTGAAATTTTCATAAGAATAATTATTCGATTACGCACAAATTTTACACGAATATATTAATTCTTAAAATTAAGGTTCTGTGAAAAAATCATTACAATCGGATAAAGCATGTAGGAGTTATAAGTCGAAGAAAGTTTTTAAAAATCGAAAAAAATCGTAAATTGCGATTTCATGAGAAATAATTTTTCGATTGCGCTCAAAAACGTGGCAGTTCTTAGTTCAGAGATTTCGAAGGCCTCCATAAAATTTCATTGCAATCGGAGTATCGGTTTAGCCGGAATCGTGTTAACAGACAGACAAAAATACAGAAAGAAAGAAAAAAAAAAAAAAAAAAACATTCTGGATTTTTTTCTCCAGTGTAGTGAAATGGAATCTTCGCTACGCTCATCCAATAACGTTTTAATACCAAATATGACTCTGTTCTATTTATTACTATATTATTATTATACTCAACGTGGTTTAGATGTGTTTTATTTCGATCGTCTCCCGAGGCCGCCATTTTTAGTCATAAGAATGAGAACGAGATGTTGTATTTTCATTACTAGGAAAACGCTTAAGTCCCGCCGCGTTGTTGGATGAGCGTAATTGGTGCATTGAGCTGCCATGTGTTATGCAAATTTCTGTTGTTCTGTGGTAAAATCATTATTAAATTGAAATGTTTTAAATTTAATTAAATAAAATAAAAAAATAACTTTTTTTTTTTAATTAATCGTAATTGTTTAAAAAAAATCGTAAAATTGAAATTTTTATAAGAAATAATATCTCGATTGCGCTCAAATCTACAGTAATATATTAATTCATAAAATTAAGGTTCTGCGAAAAAATCATTTCAATCGGATAATGCATGTAGTGTTTATAAGTCAAAGAATTGTTTAAAAAAGAAAAAAACCCGTAAAATTTCGATTTTTATGATAAATATTTTTTCAATTGCGCTCAAATTTCACAAGAATATCTAAATTCATAAAATAAAGGTTGTGTGTAAAAATCATTAAAATCGGATAAAGCATGTAAGTGTTATAAGTCGAAGAAATTTTTTAAAAATTGAAAAAAATCGTAAAATTGCAATTTTCATGAGAAATAATTTTTCGATTGCGCTCAAAAACGTGGCAGTTCTAAGTTCAGAGATTTCGAAGGCCTCCATAAAATTTCATCGCAATCGGAGTATCGGTTAAGCCGGAATCGTGTTAACAGACAGACAAAAATACAGAAAGAAAGAAAGAAAAAAAAAAAAAAAAAAAAAAACATTCCGGATTTTTTTCTCCAGTGTAGTGAAATGGAATCTTCGCTTCGCTCGCTACAGCTCATCCAACTAGGTTTCATTCCCGTTCTCAGCCCTCGATTGGGACCCTTCGTACATTGCTTCTGACGTCACCGATGATCGATTACATAAAATTGAAAATGAGGATAAGAATAAGTCACGTCGTTTTTAAGCAATCAGACACGTCCGTATGTCTTACAATTCAGATAAACGGCGCTTATTCTATGATGATGTGTGTGGTGTACGTGTGTGTGTGTGTGATTGTACGCCAAAATCACCGAATTGCTAAACCTATTGAGCTGAAATACTAAACAGACATCCGGTACGAGTTTACTGAGAACTGCTAACAAATTAGTAAAATCCGTTGCGATTTAAACCTACAAGAAATAATAAATTGGAAAAGAGGCTGAAAATGAGTAGGAATTACTGTAAACGTCAATGGTTTTGTTCTTGAAGATTTTATTTTTAATTTTTAATTTTTAATTTTTAATTTTTAATTTTTAATTTTTAATTTTTAATTTTTAATTTTTAATTTTTAATTTTTAATTTTTAATTTTTAATTTTTTAATTTTTAATTTTTAATTTTAATTTGTAATTTGTAATTTATCATGCGGTGACCAAGGTGTAACGAATCTGCACGCTCAAGGTTGCCCCCAATTTCTTCTGGTAGATTGAGTAAACCTTGCAATCTTTACAACTATTTCGTACTATGTTTTCCATAGTACTAAATGTATTTCAATACATGTTTTATAAACTTATTCTATCCCGACCGGGGTTTGAACCCAGGTCTTTCAGGTGCATAATTAGCAAGTAAACTATAGATACTTGAAAATAATCACCTACTATGCGTAGAAATAGCAAGTTTTTGGGCCTCAAAATATTTTACATTCAATTGTTTACATATACCATAGAAATTAATATTCTTTATAAAAGTCATCGAATTTATAAAATTGATTTTGCAATGGAACTTGAAATAGTTTTGGGAAAATCCCACGCATACAAACTATTTTTGTAATCATTCATCAAAGAAGCTCAACCATCAAGGGCGACTGGAAGAGAGTTCGCGAAGCGCCCTTTTCGTAAACAATATGCATTAAAATGAACAAATCAGAATCACATCAAGCTACATTACTCATCATTTGGTACGCTACAACACAATCATTAGGAGCGAATATTCAAGTATGTACACCCTCGACCAGAAGTATTCGCCATCGCAGACAAGCGATACGCCCCTAGCGGCCGCCCGTGCCCCTAGAGCCCTTGGGTTTACCTGCTACGGCCGGTCAGCGGTTACCGCGTGTTTCAATGGAGATTCAATGGAGACGAAAAAGTATACACGTCAAATAAAACGTCGTGAAATAAGCCGCAATGTACTTGTTAACTGAACCTGGCAGAACCTTATTCGTCTATATACATTTCTTAATCGGAACACACAACATAAATCATATAAATTTTTGGGTTAATACCGTAAAATATTGCAGAAAACTAAGGATAAAATATATGCGATAAAATATATGCTCAATATTGGGAAATAATAGTTAAAACATTACATCAGGGGTGTAAAAACTAACCCAAAGCTAGTGTGTTATATTGCTTTTTTCAGTCATTTATGTGTAACGGTAATTAACTACTCAATAAGTAAAATACATAATATTTTCAAACTATATACTTTACAACCCGAGCTATAATGAAAAAATTTGGCGATTCTTCAACTCGCATGCCTGTTTTAGGATTTTTTTTTTTGTTCATGTTTATGTGCTTATACTATGCCATAGTAAATATGGTAACAAATAATAAGCATAATTGAAAAAAAAATTACGGTGGCCTTCTAGTGTCTTGAAATGTCTTGAAAAAGATCAGTCCTGGACCATGGACTTCTAATAACTAGCGTTTTTGAAATATAGCACAGCAGCAAGTAACTCTGCAGTTAGGATGTTGCAATTGATTGAGTATAGAACGTTCTATTCTCAATGATGTTACTGCCTTTAGTCATCTTCTCAATAAATAAATAAATAAATAAATAAATAAATTGTTTTAGAGTCTACCCACTGTTATATCTGATTTTCAGTGGGGGACAGTAAATCGAAGAGACCAAGCTGTAGGCCCCCCGACGAGTGAGCGATTAATTATTATTTTGTAAATTATTTTGTTAATTATTATTGTATTATATTTATTTACATGTGAGTAAGAGTATAATACGTTAGAGAAGGATTATCCGAGGATCTGCTTTACTATTTTCTTATTTGTTTTTTTTCAATCGTGTCTTAACTCTCAATATAATTTTATGTTTTTCAATGCTGTAGAGAATTATTTTATACCAAGGCAAAATGCGTTTTACGCAAATCGATAGTGCTGATGGAACTGTTCTTGTTTATTTAAATAGATAGATATAACGAGCCCTTTATGACAAATGGCTGCAGAACAGCACTGTTTGTAGGCATGGTTCAACAATCTAGTTATTTTTTGGAAGACTGTTTTCCCTGATTACTGTTCCAAAGTATGTGATAATATTCTATGGTCTCAGCTGTTGCCGTTTTAGGCAAAGGGTTTTAGCTTCTGGAATTAAACTAACTAACAATATAGTTATTAGGGAATAGAAAACATTGAAGCTTATATTGCATGGTTTTTATTGGTTGGTAAAGGAATTTGGCATTTAGTGTTATTTTATTTGAACAAAATTATCTAGTACCGACTACTGAAACTGGAAATGAAACCTGTAAAGAATACATTGAATCGTCTAGCAATGAACAACAATAGTAACTCGTTTGATCCCCCCTCAAATCGGTCTTGTAATTGAGAGTGGGCGCCCCCGACTCTAAATAAGGATAAATAAACGCACGATTAAAAATATATTTCACTGACCAGTGTTGACAATGCGTTGCCCTCTATGCATGGTTAGGCTTTCTTCTTTACCAGTAAATTGAAATAACTAACAAAATCGCCAGATTTCGCGGTGGTACAGTACAGAATCTAGGCCTGCTTGAAGCAGGTGAGGGCCCATACCTCCTCTAGGGGTGAAAACCCCAAAGGGGGCCGCCATCTTTGAAACTGACGTCACGCGCAGACGACCTTGAGATGGCGATTAAATCAAAGGCTTTGTACAGTAGATATAACTAGAACCCTTTTATGTATTTACGTTCGATGGTATACATGCGTTTCTTGATATAGGACTCGGTCTCAGCATTCTCATTTTTAATACCTTCAGAAGAAGAGAAACTTCAGTAAAAATTGCCTATGCGCTCACGAAACAATGAAATTCTCGGAAACCTATCTCTTAACTTTCTTTGCTCTAGATTTTTTTTTGAGCCACATGACATTGCTAGTCAGCCTTACTCATTCCCGAACAGTTCAACGTATAAAAAACTGCGTTATTCTGAGTATTTTTAACGTTGGGAATGGACCTATGTCCTGAGAACGCATGAATGTGAGTATAAGCCAAAGAAACGCACATTCTGGCGCATTGACAACTAGGAAACCACGGTCTAGTGCGCGGTGAGGTGGGCTGCCAACCCAACAGCTGTGCATCATTGCATACTAAGAAGACGAGAGAACATCGTTGTTTGTTAAACAACTCATCATTTCATAATTACAACAAAATGAGTATTTCTCATGAGAATCCCATAGACAAATTGCATGCACGTCTAAAGAGTTATTTTGGAGATGGGGTAGTTGTGAAGGTTAGTTGAGGAGGACTCAATCGCTTGCATTTGTTTTAACGACAGAAGAAAACTTAGGATAAACTAAGTGGCCTGTGGCTGGTATCGAACCCAGGACCTCCCGAATCTAGTTTTCGCGATTTACGCTTGAACCTAATAATTTATTTTCAACTCATCCCCTTTTAATCTGTTATTTCTCGTAGGAAACCTGCCCAGGGTACATTACAGGTGTCTATGAAGGTAGTTACATTGTAGGCAATTTAGAATTTAGTCAGAAAGTCATCTGAAGCCGGGATTTGGATGACATTTCATTTGGGTAGGTTAATGGTTTCCCACAAGAAGTTTTTATTCTAGTTCTGGGGTACAAGTCCTTTGCCAGCTCTTGTGTATCTGTGTGTAATGTTCTCTACAAGTCCTTTGCCAGCTCTTGTGTATCTGTGTGTAATGTTCTCTACAAGTCCTTTGCCAGCTCTTGTGTATCTGTGTCTAATGTTCTCTACAAGTCCTTTGCCAGCTCTTGTGTATCTGTGTGTAATGTTCTCTACAAGTCCTTTGCCAGCTCTTGTGTATCTGTGTGTAATGTTCGCTACAAGTCCTTTGTCAGCTCTTGTGTATCTGTGTCTAATGTTCTCTACATGTCCTTTGCCAGCTCTTGTGTATCTGTGCATTGTAGGTGATTGTTGTCAAGTTTCTATTGTTACTTGTTAATTGTTATAATATACCCAAAAAAACTTATATTCAAACCATTATTTCTATGGATTCTGGCTAACTTTTCTAACTTTTTCTTTCAAAAGGTACTACATCACCATAACCTTAATGTCCATGTAAAATATGAACGTTGTTGCCCCACCCGTTTGGTCAGAATCGGCCCAAATGTCACTAAAATATCGCACTAAAAATCGTAAGAAAAAAACCGTAAAAATACGACATTTGAGAAATATTTCTTCAATTGTACTCAAAAACGTGTCAGGTCTAAGTTCAGAGATTTCGAAGGCCCCCCCCCAATTTTCATCAAGATCGCATATGCCGTTTGCCCGGTAGAGCGCGGACAAACAGACAAAAAACAATCAAAAAGAAGCAATAAAAAAAAAAAAAAATCGAGCTAAATTTTTCGGGGGCCAGTGAAATTAAAGTCTTCGCTTCGCTCGTCCAAAACCTTAGTTTTTATGATTTTTAAAAAACTTTTTAAACTTTTTCTTTCAAAAAGCACTACATCACCATAATCTTTATTGCAATGTAAAATACTAGGCCGCTTTGCGAACGCTTTTTTTAGTTGTGTTGGAGGATGAGCTTTTTGGTAAGTTTTTAGTTTGCATGGGTTCTCTTTACTTTTGCAAATGCTTTTTGATCGCATTGTATAGGTGATCGTTGTCAAGTTTCTACTGTTACTTGGTAATTGTTATTATATACCTCAAATAAACTTATATTAAAACCTTTATTTCTATGGATTCTGGCTATTTTTTCCAACTTTTTCTTTCAAAAGGTACTACATCACCATAACCTTAATGCTCATGTAAAATATGAACGTTGTAGCCCCACCCGTTTGGTCAGAATCGGCCAAAATGTCACGAAAATATCGCACTAAAAAAAATCGTAAAAGTACGATATTCATGAAAAATATTTCTTCGATTGTACCCAAAACTTGGCAGGTCTAAGTTCAGAGATTTCGAAGGTCTCCTCCAATTTTCATCAAGATTGCATACGCCGTTTACCGGTAGAGAGCGAAGAAATTGAAGTTTTCGCTTTATCCTTCATCTGCGCTCATCCAATTAATTCATGATGAATTGAACCTACACTCATATGACCTGACTGAATAATATTTTCATTTCGATTTACATAAACATGATCGATTAAAGTCGCTGACCTATTGTTTACCCTAGTTCGCTCGAGTGAGTGAGCCATGTGTTAATTTACCCGGTAACATTTCATTTCCTCCCCCTACCTAAGTCTGGACGACATATCATAGACGAGAGTAGCGCATTATGGCCTTACAGTTGACGCGCCCTTATACCAACACAACTCAAAGCCCTATCATTAATACCTGTATCAATCAACCTACTATAATACTATTCCAACATCTTTGCAATCAACCTTAATGCAAATGTTTTCTGGTACTCAACACAATGACTCGCTCACTCGTCTAGCAACTGGCGTTTTCCTAGTCTAGAAGGCGCTTTTATTCGCGAAATGTGGGAGACCTGGTTTCAAACAACGGTCGGGATAGTTTTTGTTATTTCTGGATTGTATTAGAAATTATAGAACATGTTTTGAAATGCATGTACAGAAGTATGGGAAACATAGACAGTACGAAATACGAGTAAAGATTGCAAGGTTTTTCTAATCTTCCAGCGGAATGTTTGGGGAATCTTCAGCGTGCAAGATTCGGCACACCTTGGTCACCGCCAGACATTCTAAAAAAAATCGATAAAAATGTTTTTTGAAGAACAAAACTTGTCGTAATATTACATCTCACACATTTCAATTATTTACTATACTATCAAAAGAAACTGAAAATTATGCTAGCTTTAAGTGTGAAGCTTTATAAAATACTGCTTTAAAAGCCAATGGCTTTACATTAGGAAGCCATAATTTAACTGACTACAATTCAACAGCATACGTTAATTTAATTATACACTGAACTATACTTGAAATGAACTTCTCACCAATATAAATAACTAACCCTACCCCTACCATTTCAAAATAAAATCATAGCATTCTATAATTTTCAACCGAAATAAAACCGTCTTGAACAAACTCATCTAGGTAATATGTCAAATCAAATTTATAAGTGTCCAGAATAACCCTTTGGCTATCTTGGGCGACGGTCGTTCGCCCGCAGCCAAGCGCCACGCGACTGTATTAAGGCGACAACGAACTAGGCCTTGTATACAGCTACCCGAGATGGGGGGTTTGCACATGCCCCCTCGAAAGATTTACAATCTTAAAACTCGGTATATGACCTGATATGTGGTCCATGACCTACCAAATAACAATAACCCCGATCCGATAACCAGTTCTGTGTTAAAAAAAGTGCCTCAACATCGTTGAAATCCTTTCGGCTGGCTGGCTGGCTAACTGGGGGGTTAATGCCGCGGAAAGTTATAAGAGCTTACAGAGAAAACGGTACATCTTAGAAATTTGAAACTTGAACCACACTTAGATGTACCTCAGACGCAGTGCCGTTTGCTTTCAAAACCAAAATCGGATAACAGGGATCGGAGAAAATCAAAATTTTGGATTATAATCAAAACACGTAATAACTAAGGCGTGGTAATTTGTACAAACTTGAAATGAAACATGCTCTTAGATATCTAAGATTAAAACATAGAATACAATTTGATGTCGGTATATATTACAGCAGAGAGAGAGAGATTGATTGATTGATTGATTGATTGTCGTCTTTATTGATGGCGGGATTATCCAACTACTTCCTAATTACAACAAATCACGACATTTTGTCCCGACATTACAAGATTACATAAAATATTGAAATATATTTAAGTACTATGATCACACAAGTTAAATGTGCAATTTTAGAGCTAAAAATAATGTAAACATCATACTAAACAAACAAACTAAGTAAAACAAACTAAATTAGGTAATAATGCATTAGGAGTAACATAATTATTGCAAAGTTAAAATTTCTAGGTATATGGTAATGTTATGCAAATTATGGATTTAAATCTATTTATGTAAATTCACACTAGTTAAAGAAACATTCATTCATCCATTCACACAAAAGTACACAATTAATATGGCTTTAGCCATTGTGTGCAGAAATACAAGTGAGCAGGAGCAGGTTGTGGGGTATAGGAGAGAGAGAGAGAGAGAGATAGAGAGAGTAGAGAGAAAGGTAACCAGCTGGGCACAACTCAACAGAAGTCAGAAATCAAACACTATGAGCGGCGTCCAAGTCTAACTTGAAACAAACCGCAAATATCTGACACAGCAACCCACTTTTGAAGGAATCGACTCATTGAAAAAAAAATTAATCATTCAAAGCCATTCATTCACGCTTTGATAGGAAACAACAGCAAAACGATGTAATATCCCCACAAATACAATTTCTTAAAAAAAACGGCAGCCATGTTCTCCTTCAAAAGTCTTCGGCTGTGAATGCTGTGAAATATAGAAGTTAAGCCAAGCTTTTCATTCTTTCTCCCTAGTTTCGCATTGAAAAGAAGTAAGATCATTTCGCCTGTTGACGAGCGCCAAGCCAACCATTTTCGTGGTAAAAAAAGTGAAAAATTTTGGATGAGCGTAGCTTGCGTAGCGAGCGAAGCGAAGCGAAGCGAAGCGAAGCGAAGATTCCATTTCACTACACTGGTGAAAAAATCCGGAATGTTTTTTATTCATTTTTTTTTGTATTTTTGTATGTTTGTTAACACGATTCCGGCTAAACCGATACTCCGATTGCGATGAAATTTTATGGAGTCTTCGAAATCTCTAAACTTAGAACTGCCACATTTTTTAGCACAATCGGAAAATTATTTCTCATGAAAATCGCAATTTTACGATTTTTTTTCGATTTTTTTTTTAAATTTCTTCGACTAACAACACCTATATGCTTTGTCCGATTGTTATGATTTTTTCACAGAACCTTAATTTTATGAATTGATATGTTCATGGGAAATTTGAGCGTTATCAAAAAACTATTTTTTACGAAAATCGCAATTTTACGACTTTTTTCAATTTTTAAAATTTCTTCGGCTTATAACACCTACATGCTTTATCCGATTGTAATGATTTTTTCACAGAACCTTAATTTTATGAATTAATATATTCGTGTAAAATTTGTGCGTAATCGAATAATTATATCTTATGAAAATTTCAATATTACGACTTTTCCTTTTTTTTAAATAACGATTAACTAAAAAAAATTAAAAAGTTAAGTTAATTTTTTATTAAATTTCATTTAATTTAAAAAGAATCTTCAACTTACTTATGATTTTTTCACAGAACAACAGAAAATCCGCATAACACATGGCAGCTCAATGCACCGATTACACTCATCCAACAACGCGGCGGGACTTGAGCGTTTTCCTGGTATAAAACTGAAAATCATGATAAAATTGCTTTGCCATTGACTTTTTAGAGTTCTCGTTATGGACCCACCAAATTCAATGGTCATTTTTTTTTTATGATTTTGAGATTTAAAATTTAAAATAAATAGAAATTTCATATCCACCCGGGGACATAATTGGATGAGCGTAGCGAGAGTAGTGAGCGAAGCGAAGATTCCATTTAACTAGGAAGCTTCGCAAACGCTTTTTCAGGCGCGTTGTTGGATGAGTGTAATTTTTTAAAATCGAAAAAGAGTAAAATTGCGATTTTCATGAGAAATAATTTTTCGATTACGCTCAATTTCACACGAATATAATAATTTATAAAATTAAGGTTCTGTGAAAAAATCATTACTATCGTATAAAGCATGTCGGTGTTATTAGTCAAAGAAATTTAAAAAATCGAAAAAAATCGTAAAATTGCGATTATCATGAGAAATAATTTTTCGTTTCCGCTCAAATTTCACACGAATATATCAATTCATAAGATTAAGGGTCTGTAAAAAAATCATTACAATCGAATAAAGAATGTAGGTGTTATAAGCCGAAAAAATAAAAATAAAAATCGGAAAAAATCGTAAAACTGCGATTTTCATAAGAAATAATTTTTTGAGTACGTTCAAATTTTACACGAATATATTAATTCATAAAATAAAGGTTCTGTGGAAAATCATTACAATCGGATAAAGCATATAGGTGTTATAAGTCGAAGAAATGTTTAAAAAAATCGAAAAAAATCGTAAAATTGCGACTTTTAAGAGAAATAATTTTTCGATTGCGCTCAAAAAGGTGGCAGTTCTAAGTTCAGAGATTTCGAAGGCCTCCATAAAATTTCATCACAATTGGAGTAACGGTTTAGCCGGAATCGTGTTAACAGACACACAAAAATACACAAAAAAAGAAAAAAAAAGAAAAAAACATTCCGGATTTTTTTTCTGTTTGTATTATTGTATGCCTGCTAACACGATTCCGGCTAAACCGATACTCCAATTGCAATGAAATTTTATGGAGGCCTTCGAAATCTCTGAACTTAGAACTGCCACGTTTTTGAGCGCAATCAAAAAATTATTTCTCGTAAAAATCGCAATTTTACGATTTTTTT
>JAMZAV010011076.1:0-20097 GCA_024449915.1 Sweltsa coloradensis | reverse complement strand
GTAATTTAAAAAACCCCTAATTAATAAATGGATTTCGGATAAAATCAAAGCGAGGCAATTAAAGGTGAAAATATGACTAGTATTTTATAATCTTTTTAAGGATGAATAATTAATCTGTGATTAGCGGGGTTTGACATGAACATAGTTTTTTTATTAAATTTATCATTTTAACTATATGAGAAAAGAAAAGGGGGAAAAAAACTTTTAGGATATTGCAAACCCGGATACCAGCGCCAAAATTTTTTGATGGGGGTGAAAAAAAATATCAGATTTTAAAAAATCCGCGGGGAGGAAAGCGATATCCCCCCAACACCCTCTAACACCCCCAAAATTTAAAAATTCATATCTCTAACCCAAAAAAAAATTTTTTTAAATTTTTTTATTAAAATTATTTTTTTAATGTTTTTTAAACCCAAAAATCGGCTATTCTTTTTCCCCAAAACCCTTTTTTTTCAACCCCATCACTAGGGGCAAGTTTTAATGGTAAATAAAACTTATAAATTTTTTGGGGAAAATTAAAATTCCTATTTTTTTTTTTTCGTTTTTTAAAAATGGAAAAAAAATATGCATATTTCGGTAAATAAAGTCCCAATTTTTTTGGTAAATATTTAGATCTTAAAAGAATACTTTACTTAAATACAGGTTATGAGCGGACTTACAATTTGATGCAGTGTGGGGGGCCCCGTTAAAAATGAAAAATTTAATAACGTTAATTTTCTTATTAAAAACAATTTAAAAAAAAATTTCTTTTAGTTGCTTACAAATGTTTGGACAAGGGGGCCATTACGCGTAATTTAAAACCCGGGGATTGACATTAAAAAAGTTTTCAGTGAATTTAAAACAGATATATTTGTATTTTTTTGCACTTAAAAAAACTTAATTTTTTGGGGATAAAAAACAATTTTTATCTCAAATTTTTGGTATAAAAAACAAATTTCTCCCCCAATTTTTGTAAAAGCTATTATCCCCATTACGAAAAATGCGGGGCTCTAACCCCCATCACTAATATTTTTTTTTATATTTTTTTTTACCCTTTGATTTCCGCATTCACCAGTGAGGCACCTAGGTTGATTATAAAAGCAATGAAATTTGCATGAGGGACATAAAAACCTGAAAAATAATACCCCGCCGGGAGGCAAAAGGATATTTTAAACCCCTATTTGTTCTTTTACACCCTTAAACTTTTAAGAAAAAAACGTAAGGTAATTTTAAACCCATTTTGAAAATATTTATACAATTGCTGATTAAAAAAGTATGTGGTCGATGTGTAATAGTCCCCCCAGTCAACAAATTTTCAATTCTACAAACAAAAACAATTTTTTCACCCCAAAAACCCAAATGATTATACTTTTAGTGACAAACACTGTTTAGAAGTTTCCCCAAAAACATGAAATTTGGAGGGTGGTAGATAAAATATAAGATTTATTTATTCCGTTTAAAGAGGCAAACGATAATTTCACCCCTTAGGGGCCCTCCTATCCCCCCTAATATTGAAATTGGTACTAGGTCGTATTTCTATACATTGTAATAATTAAAATTATCCAAAAAATTTTTTATCCAAGCATTTTTTTGAACCATCAACTTAATTTTTTCCATGTTTTTTCTAACCCCACCCCCAATAGTGATTTTTTTTTTTTATCAAACACTTACCAGCATGAATTTGGCTTGGTTTGGGAGATAAAATAAAAGAATTACTATTCCGTTTTTTGGAGGCAAACGATAATTACACCCCTAGTGGCCTCTATTCCCTTAAAATTGGAATTGGTTATTGGAATTGGTAAATTGGAACGGAATAGTAATTCTTATATTTTTATCCCACCAACAATGCCAAATTTCATGCTGGTAAGTGTTGAATCAAAAAAATCACAAATTAGGGGTAGGGGTAAAAAAAAAATAAGAAATTTTTTTTGGATTGGAATCGAAAAATGTTTGAGCATAATATTATTGGAAAAATTTTTTAATTATTACAATGTATAGAATACGACCTAGTCCCAATTCCAATTTTAAAGGGGATGATAGAGGGCCCTAGGGGTGAAATATCTTTTGCCCTAAAGGGGGAATAGTAATTTTTTAATTTTTATCCACCACCCATGAAATTTTTCCCATTTTGGTCACTTACAAAACGGGTTTTTGCACAAAAAGTAAAAATGCATTGGGGTTTTGGGGTGAAAAAATTTTTTTGTTTTTTTATGAATGTTTTTGTTGTTTGGACTTTTTAAACACATGACCCCAATTTTTTAATCAGAAATTAAATATTCAGAATGTATTAAATACCCCTTTATTTTTTTTTAAAGTTAAGGGTGGTAGAGAACAATGGGGTAAAATATGGGTTGCCCCCCCGGCGGATTATTATTTTTCGGGGTTATTATGTACCTCATCCCAAAATTTTTCATGCTGATAACTCACTGGGTCCCACTGGGGGAATGCGGGAAAAATAAAGGGAAAAATAAAAAAAACTATTGGGATGGGGGTTAAAAAAAATGTGGTTTGGGAAAAGAGAATAGGCCGATTGGGTTTAAAAAAACTTTTAAAACAAAAATTTTTTAATAACAATTTGAAAAAAAATTTTTTTGGGGGGTTAGAGATATAAAAATTATTCTAAATTTAGGGGGATAAATTTGATGAGATATCGCTTGCCCCCCCGGCGGTTTTTTTTTTTTAAATTGGATGAGCGTAGCGACCCGTAGCGAGGAAGCGAAGATTCCATTTCACTAAAATGGAAAAAAAAAAACCCGGGAAATGTTTTTTTTTTTCTTTCTTTTTTTCCCTTTCTTTCTTTTTTTTTCTTTCTTTCTTTTTTTTATTTTTTTGTCTGTTTGTTAACACGTTTCCCGGGCCCAAAAAACCGAAAATCCGATTCCCAATGAAATTTTATGGAGCCCTTGAAATCTCTGAATTTAGAAACTGACGTTTTTAAAGCGCAATGGGGAAAATTTATTACCCCATGAAAATCCCCCCTTTTTTACGAATTTTTTCAATTTTAAAAATTTATTTCTTGACTTATAACACCTACAGCAAATTTCCCGTTTTTAATGTTTTTTTCCCAAAAAACCTTTATTTTATGAATTTAGTATTCGTGTGAAATTTAAAGCCAATCAAAAAATTATTTCTCATTAAAAAAGGAAATTTTAAAATGTTTTTTTTTTTTTTTAAAAAAAGTCTTTGACTTATAACCCCAAACCATCCCTTTAAATCCTTTTTGTAATGTTTTTTTAAACGGGAACCTTTTTTTATGAATTAATTATTTTGAAAAATTTTGAGCGCAATCGAATAATTATTTCTATAAAAAATCGCAATTTTAACTTTTTTTTCCTTTTTTTAAAATTACGATTCTTTTAAAAAAATTTAAAAAATAAAGCCCTTTTTTAAAATTTAAATTTTAATTTAATTTAAAAAAAAATTGACTTTGTAATGATTTTTTCACAGAAAAAACAAAAATCCCCCCATAACACATGGCAGTTTAAATGAAACCAAATTTTAGGGGCTCACCCAAACAACGCGGGGGATTTAAAGGGTTTTTCCCATTTTTCTGTTTTTTTATCTCCCTTTTCATGCAAAATTTGGGGGTTTGGTTCCGGTTTGAAAAATTTTTTCCCTGCTAAAGCTTCATTTGTAGTAGTAAAAAATTTTGGCCTTACTTACATCCCCATTGGGAAAAAAAGTATCCAAAGGGCCCAAATCAAAAGGGCCCGCCCGGGGGACCCCTAAAACCCTACCTCTTTTTAATTGAAAAATTTCATTTTCTAAGTACAATTTAAGTACAGTGATTTTTTAAAATTTTTTGTTAGATTTACGGAAAATTTTTATTTGTAAAAGAGACTTTGTCTAGTTTTTACCTTATTGACAGTTTGAAGTCACTGTAGTTTTGGGAATAGGGGGATTTCTGGCGACATTTCCCAAAGCCAGGCAAGATGTTGTTTGGAAAAGAGGGCTTTTGGCCCCGGGAAATGCAAAGTGGGGACGGGGGGTTTGGCCCCTTTTTTCGCGCTTCCATTGGCCCAGTTAAATAGGCGCAAAACCCACATGATATTTAAAGAATGCACACCCAAAAATACCAACTGCTTTCCTTCAGCTTTGAAAACCTTTTCCTTTTTATGTATTTTCCCGGGACAGAAGGGCACTTACGTAAAATGGAGGATGCTTTCCGTTTTTTTATCTTCGAAAAAATAAAATATAAAATTCTAAATATTTTTTTTAAAATTTAAAAAAAAAAAAATTTGAACCCGGGTACCCAAAATTTAAAAATAAATTATAGACGCAGGCCACAAACCCAAATTTTGACACGGCCTTTTTCAGTGGCCCTGTTTTAGGAAAACATTAAATTTCGCATTTGAAGAGCAATTGACCAATCACAATACAAAATTTACACTAAAAAAAACTGAAAGTTTGCCCTTTCAAAAACATTTTTTTTTTTAAAATACTGTTGTTGAAAAATTCAAGAGACGGAAATTAAATCTTCCCCACTTGAGAAAATTATACCCTTTTACATAAATAGATTCACCGACAGTTTTGGCTCGAGCTTTTAAGGGCCCCCCGAGACCCCTGATTCGGGGGGTTTTTCGGGTTTCGAATCCCGTGGGAGACCGGAAAATCCTGATGAAGTTTTTTCCGGGGTTTTTCCTAAACCCGTTAATGCGAATAAATTTGATGAGCCCCTTTTAAAAACAGCCCTCGGACACCCTTCACAATCTCCTATCCGAAATTTTCCCCTTAGTTAGTCGGGGTCACAGGGGTTTAAAAATCTGTTTGTGTAAAAACCCTACAGCGGGGTATCCTACAAAAAGGGTATGTTGGGGTATTAAATTTAAAAATTTCGTCGCATTCATTAATTACTTTTAAATTGGTGGGCGGGAGACTGGACTAGCTTTTAAACCTTTTAAAACTATACCTCTTTTTATAAGCCTACAATCTAAAAATAAAAAATTTTGAAAATTTTAAGAGCCCGCTTTTTAAATTTAAATTTTCAACCATGATTCCTAACCCTTTAAAAAAAAGTTATCAATATACTCACATTTGGAAAAAAAGGCAAACCCAGGGGAAAATTTCTGGGGAAATTTCCATTTTTTTTTTAATTTAAATTTCATAGGGGCCTGATGAAAAAGTAAATTGGGGTCTGTTTCAATTTTAAAAAAACCAAGGAAGCTTTAAAAAACGCTTTTTCAGGCGCGTTTTTGGGATGAGCGTAATTTTTTTAAAAACGAAAAAAGGTAAAATTTTTGATTTTCAAAAAAAAATTTTATTCGTTTACCTAAAATTTCACACAAAATACATCAAATCATAAAATTAGGGGTTCTGTAAAAAATTTAAAGTACAATGGGATAAAGCCTGTAGGTGTTATAAGTGAAGAAAAATTTAAAAAAAAAAAAAAATCGAAAATTGCAATTTTTATGAGAAAAATTTTTTGATTGCCTCAAAATTTTTAAAACGAATATATTAATTCCCAAAAAAAAGGTTTTTGTGATACAATTTTTACAATCGGTTTTTAAAGCATTTTAGGTGTTTTCAGTCGAAGAAAATTTTTAAAAAAATTAAAAAAAAATCGTAAAAATTCGATTTTTTTTAAGAAAAAAATTTTAAATTGCGCTCAAATTTCACTTTTGAATATATTTTTTTCTAAAAAATTTAAAATTCCGTGAAAAAATTTATTTTCAATCGGAAAAAAGCATTTAGGTGTTTTTAAGTCGAAGAAATTTTTTTAAAAAAACGAAAAAAAAAAACGGGAAAAAATTTCGATTTCATGAGAAATAATTTTTTTATGGCACTCAAATCCTGGCAGTTTTTTAAGGTTTAAAGATTTCGAAGGCCCCACAAAATTTTATTGCAATTGGAGTTTGGTTTTAAAGCCGGAATCATGTTAACAAACAGCAAAAAAAAAAAAAAAACATTCCGGATTTTTTGTTCAAGTGTAGTGAAATGGGAAACTTTGCTTTTGCTCGCTACGCTCACAAATAAATAAAATCTAAGAAAAAAATCATTAAAGTTGAAAAACGATAAAAGTATGAACAAGTGTATGGGGGGCTTTGGGAAAGGAGGGGGGTTTTATTGGGATAACAAAAACTTGAAACCCATCTCTAAAATATTTCGACTTTTAAAAGATAAAAGACGAAAAAGATTCATGACCAACTTTATGAATTTTGATGATTTTTGATTTAATATTTGATTTTGGGGTTTGGGTTTTCGCTCACTCGTTTGATTGCGTCCCGGGGGCCCGCCCGGGGGTTTGGGTTAGTCCCCTTTGAAATTTAAAATCCCCCATGGGAAAAACCCGTTATATAACTGAGTGGGGGAACCTAAAAAAAAATGTATTTTTTTTATTATTTTAAATTTAAAAGTCACATTTTTCCCCTGATTTTTGTGCCTACAAAACCCCAAAAACCCCACTACGTTAAATTGCCAAGTGTTGCGCGAAACCGCTAACACAAAAAAACATTTTTAGATTGTTTCCAAACGAATAATAATATCAAAAGGAAGTTTTTTATTAATCTTGTTTGATGACGAGCACTTCCTATAGTTTTCTTTTCTTTTTTAAAGTTTATATAGTTTAGGGGACCAAAAAAAAGGGCTTGGCCCTTTTGGGGGAGCATTTATAGCTGCTAAATTTTGAGCCCAGTTTTTTGAAATTTTCTTCCTAAAATTTTTAAAAACGATTCTCCTTAAGAAAAACGAATTTTTATTTATTTATTTTTAAATTTCACCCCCCGTAATTCTTTCAGTTTTTGGGGTTTCCAAAAAAACAGGACTTCGCAATTCAAAAAAATCATTTATAGCTGCTTTTTTAGACAACAGGTTTTTCGACCCTTTTGTAAGGTGGTTTTAAAAAAGAACGTACCTTCGAAATCGAATTTTTATTTTTTTTATTTTTTTCCATGTCATCCCCCCCTGTTGATTCTATAGTTTAGGGGTGCAAAAAAAAGGGCTTATCAATTTTTGAGAGGGGAAATTTATAGCTTTCTAATTTTAGCCCAGTCATTTTGACTTCTGTAAAATGATTTTGATAAACATCCTTTTTTTGGGGAAAATTTAATTCCTTTTTTTGTTTTTTTATTTAAATTATAGGGGTGAAAATAACAAGACTTGGCATTTCAGAGAGAATTTGTAGAAACTTTTTTAGAGCCCAGTTATTTTTACTTCCTTTTTTCATGATTTTTTAAAAAAAGTTTTTCTTTTTTCCTACTTTGGAAAACCCAAATTTTATTTGTTCTTAATTTCATATTTCTCCCTGTAAAATTCTAAAGTCTAAGGGTAAAAAATCGGCCAAAGTCAAATTTTGGAGTTCCCTACTTTTGTGCTAATTTGGAGCCAATTTTTACTACTCCAAAAATGAATTTTTAAAAAAAGTTTTTTTTGGGTTTTCCCCTTTTGGAAATTTTTTTTTTCTAAGGGAATCCAATTAAAAAGGGTTTATCACCCAAAAAGGAAGCGAGTGGAAAAAAAATTTAAAAAAAGGGGTTTCAAAAAGGTGCCTATTGGGTGCAATAAAAACATTAAATTTTTTGTTTTTTAATTTGGTTTTTGGGGGGGGGGGGGGAAGGGGGAAGCTTAATGGGACAGTTTTTCCCGGTTTTTTTTTTCAGAGGTTTTTTTTTGAAAATTTTTTTTGAGTTGTAAATTCCCCTTTAAAGGAAAGGGCCCCTATTTAAATGACAGCATCCCGAAAGTGGGGCAAAATTCGGGAATTGGGTTCAAAAATTGGGGCCCTTTTTGGTGCCCCCAAAATTTTGCACAAAGGTTTTTTAGTGGAAAATGCATAAGGGGGAACAGTTTTAAACTTAGGGCCCCCTCCTTTTTTTAAAGGGGTGGTTTTCCAGAAAGTATTGGGGTCCAAAAAATTTTGCACAAAATTTTTGGGGCAAAATTGCATGGGGGTCAAACCGGGGGGAAATTGGGGGCAACGTATCTTCGAAAATTTAGGGGTGCCAAAAAATTTTGGGACTTGGGTGCAAAATTATAAAATTTGGGTTTGGGACGAAATGTTCTGGGGGGGGGGGGGGGGGGGAGGTTTTCGGACTTCAAAAAGTGTGGTAAATTTTTGGTTTTGGGGTTTTCACATGAAATTTTGTTATTTTACGGAAAAAACCAATTTTAAATTGCTCAGCCAAAAGAAGTAGTTTGGTAAGTTTTTTTTTTGTTTCTTTTGCAAAAAAATTTAGAAATTTGGGTTTAGCAAAATTGTGCAAAAAAGTGTTTGGCCCCCAAAAAAATGAAAATTTTCCCCAAATTTAAATTTTTGTTTATTTTACGAAAACCCTAACTTGGGTCAGCCAAAATGAAGTTGTCGTAAGTTTTTTTTGTTTTTTTTTTTTTGGAAAAAACCAAAAATTTGGTTTTTCAAAATTGTGCAAAATTGTGCAAAAATATGGTATTAAATTTGACATGAAAATTTTGTTATTTTACAAAAAAAAATTAAAATTGGCTCAGCAAAAATGAAGTTGATGTAACCTTTTTTTTGGGTGCTTTTGCCTAAAACGAAATTGGTTGTGCAAAATTGTGCAAAAAAATGTGCAAAAAAAATGGCATAGGTTTAAAACATGAAAAAACATTTTGGGTTTTTTTCTAGCCCTTAAAATTAACCAGCCAAACGAAATTGTCGTAACTGTTTTTTGGGCTGCTTTTGCAATAATCGAATTTTTGGGTTTTGCAAAACTGTGCAAAAAGTGTGCAAAAATAGGCATAGGTTTTTTAAATGAAAAAACCCTTTTTGGGTTTTTCTGCATTTTAACTTGGCTCAGCCAAAATGAAGTTGTCGTAACTTTTTTGTGCTGCTTGTGCAAAAATCGAAATCGGTTGTGCAAAATTGAGCAAAAAGTGTGCAAAATTCACAGCATTTCGTAAGTCAAAATTTCATTGGTGGTTGTGCCAAGTTAATAGACCCTCCAAACTAGCCTTGTCGTCATCACGGGTGAATCGTGGCCAACCAGCGGGCCCATATGTGAACAATGTAATCGTTTGTTAGTCCATTGTTTGGTCGTTGATAGCGCCAGCGTTGAGAGGGCTGCTTCGCAATGTTTTGTAAGTATCCCACTTTATATCTGAGTGGGTAGATTGTGAGTGGGTAGACAAATGTATTTGTTGTATTCATGTAACGGAGCTTCAAGTCAACCCCCAAATGTATTTTTTACCACAAATTCTATAACATAGTACTAAACTAAAATGTGCATTAACAAAATTATATCTGATGTCATAACTATGATTTTACATGAATGATTTAAGCTGTTTTATGGTCTTATTTGTGAAAAATAAGGTGAATTGGTGAAATTCTTAAATTGCCTTGAACCTGGTTGTTTTTCGTTGTCGAATTCGAGAATAGCACCGATATTAAATTGGCATTAAAACATTTCTTTCTTTTGATTAAGCACAAATATTCACTCAAACTCGAAAAACTGTGCGCCCGGAATTACACCTCTTGCTAATCAGCATGTTTTGACTGAATCACTTGACCAAATTACAAAAAGAAATGCAGTGTATGTACAGAAAATATAAACGAGAAAGTCAACAATGGCCACAATTTTGTCTGACCAAAATCCTACACGGTCACTTGCATAAAGATAGTCGTAACGGTTTTTCTTACAATTTATTGTTTCCGGTGGGGTGGGAGATGGGGGGGGGGGGGGGGGGGGGGATGACCAAATTTGAATTTTATTTCGGATGATGGTAAACGATTTTTTTAAATCTCTGTTAAATGATAAACTAATTAGCCCTTATGAAATAAATGTTTTGGGTTTAACCGGTGAATATAGTAGACTTCCCCTTTAATAAGCATGATATCGATGAGGTGGACTCTCCTCCGACTTAGCTCAGAGTAATCTGATCTTCCGATCCGATCCGATCACATCTAAATCAATCTGTGTCAGAGATTAGCTCTTTGTGTGAAAATGCGAAAGGACGGGACAATGTAGGACGAAGGAAAGTTTCATTATCATAGTTGAGCTTTGCTCCAAACGCAAGTCAGTAATTAATCCGTTCAATACAGAGAAAAGTTTCCAAAGTTTTCGTTCGTGTCATGAAATCCGGATAAATGTGAAACTTCTTATGAATGGAAAATATCAATTTTTCTTTATACCTTGGCCCGAAATATGTATATACTCTAATCAGATTCGATCAAATCAGACCGATAATTGAGATATTATTGGAAATGTATGATTTAAGATGAATTTATAGGACTAATTTAAATTTTCTTACAAAAAACTAATTAAAACAAAGTTAGGGGAGAAAGTATGTATCATAGGGCGGGGATATGAAATTTCATTTAATTATCGAATATCACATACAAATTTTAATACCGATATCAATATATCGGAATGTTATATTCGTTGCAAAAACAAAATTATAAATCTAACAAAATAAAAATAAAATAAGAAAGGTCTGCTAGTAAAAATGGGGGTACTTCAAAGGGTTTACATAAAGTATCGCCCAAAACAGAAACTTCATTACGATTTAGATTTTTACGTTCTTACTCGCATTGAATGAACGCGCGATCGAATGACCCGGCACCTCCACCAAATTAAAAATATCCTTTCCTCGTTTTAGTTTTTTACAATTCTAGCAACATTTTGAACTTTAATGTTGACTTTTTTAAATTTTGATATGAAATCCAAATATAGATGTCGAAATCATTCCCACACCGATATCATACCGAAATATCAATTTATTAACCCACCCTTAATATTCTGAATTGCTTAATTTAAGATAAGTTTATATTATATATATTGATGTCACTAACTTTGATTATTCTGTGTAATAAATTAAATGGGCCCGATAGGGATAGGTACACATTGTAACGTAATTATCTAAATCATGTTGCCGGCCAAAAAATGTATTCCCAAAATGCTGTTATGAAAGTCTGAATTAAAAACCGTAGATCCGTACACACCATATAGACAATTTTATACTTGCTGGTTATAAGCATTTTTGTCAGATTTTCATCATTCTGTAGACTGCTTTTACAGACCGCATCTTATTTATAGTTTCAGCAAAATGCTACCATATATATGTGATAAGCTTGACTCGTAACAGATACCACTTGCTAGTGAGAATTATTATTATTCATTGAAGAAATCCATATTAAAAATTCTTGTTATGAGACATTAAAAGAGTTTCGAGTCTCGAAAATTAATTTCAAAAAAATAGAGTTTGAAAGTTTAGACAAAATAAAATAATATTTTGAGAAGTTGTTATTCGCCGAGTCGCGTCATGGATGAACACTTCCTACTGGTGTGTGAGTCAACGTTTTGGTATCGCTGTGGGCTACATTATCTGTATTCGGACGACGGATATGAACTAAGTGCAACGTGGCCTGCTGTCACCGGCGCTCACGCGACAAGCCTCAGGCGACAGATCAACCACCAGCAGAGAGACACGTGACTAACCCACTGATTTCTAAAATACTGACGTGGATCCATATCTGTCAAAAGATGTTGCTGGCAGGTCGCCATGTTTTTTAATATTTATTCAATGAGCACACGGTGATTGGTTGTAACCTGTAAAAGATTTCTCGCATTGAGAAATCGATTTGCTTGTTACATCCTTATAATTTGTGCACTTATTTAAACTCAACGCACATTGGCATGTTGCTTTCAATGAAAGTCAATCTAGGACTCCCCCCATGGCCGCCGTGCCCCCTCGTCCATACTGACATAATCCTACGGCCAATGAGGGTTTCAAAGCTTAGGCTCTAATCGTTTTCAAAGTTACAGTATAGCATGCTCTATTGACGTCAGTATACTGGTCAAGGTCAAGCGATTCAAGCATGATCGAGTTGCTTTAAATGAGTCAACCTAGGACTCCCAACATGGCCGCCACGCACCCTAGCCCATACTGAAATAATCCTAAGCCAATGAGGATTTAAAAAGCTTAGGCTCTAATCGTCTTCAAGGTAACAGTATAGCATGCTCTATTGACGTCACTATACTGGTCAAGGTCAAGCGATTCAAGCATGATCGAGAACAAGGACAGTCGTCCTGATGATGGAAAACCATGGCAGTTCCGAAACGTCGAACTCCCACAGAAGGAAATGGAAATCTGCGAGGCGGCGAAATGTCCTTTTTCACAACTATATTACCATATGCATGATAACCCTCTCAGTTTCGCGCAGCTCTCCAGCTCCCGTTGATATTAAAAGTTTGACACAATCTGTTTAACACCGTAAGTTTTTAAACAACACAGTCCAGCGAAGCGAAAATGATTCGATGGTGGCGTTAACTTAAAACATAACTTTTAAATTGCTTGTGGCAAACGTTGTCCATATTAACTTGCATCTCTCTCTCTCTCTCTCTCTCTCTCTCTCACACACAAAGACTCACAAAGGCGACAGTCAAATCAAATCAAATCAAATCTCTCTCTCTCTCTCTCACACTCCGTATGCCTAGTTCACAAGCTACTTTCAACATCGTCCCCCGTCTTATCTCGCCTCTAACTTTCAATTCCTTCACTCAAACCACATGTTTAATACCAGGTCTAGGTCCGGTACACAACTCTCATTTCCCATACACAGAACTAATCTCCTTGACCACTCATTCAAAATCCACGCTATTCGAACTTGGAATGCTCTTCCGTCTGAAATCAGAGACAAATATATAAATGCTTTTAAAAGTGCCACTACTTCCTATCATTCAAATTCTTCAAATACTAATGATAAGTGTACAAACAATAAGTTATATCAAAACACCCAAACAACCCAAATAATGAAAATAAATTACATATTAATATGCTTGGTTACCTGTGTTACTCTATTTACTTTACGAGGACGCCTTCTTTGTTACTGTAAGGAAACTGTATAAAAGCGATGGATGAATGCGGAGAATGTAAGGATAGCTAAATTTTGTAAATTGTTTATCATAATTTCAAATGTTTATGTTTTCTATTAATTATGTGTAATTTTCATCAGGCCAATTACTTTGTGTTCTAATTATCTATAATTTTCATTAGGCCTTCATTATCATTGTTATTATTATTAGTAGTAGTTATAGTATATTATTAACACCATAAAAATGCAATGTTATGTACCGCCTCAAAGGTTGGATGGAAGATAAGGTTTTACTAGCCTTAATTCCGCCTTTTAATAAAGACCTTAATCAATCAATCAATCAATCAATCAATCAATCTCTCTCTCTCTCAAAACATAAGCACGCCCTAAGAGCATAATTATTTATTGTACCATTTGTCGTAAAAATCTGCCCCGACTATTGCTCGAACTCAAAACCTTCGGCTCTACGTACCAGTGTTTTAATAAATTGAGCTACCGTGGCCTTACAAAAAACCTTTACTTGACATGTAATATGATTATTGAGTTCCATGATATAATCTTAACAGAATAGTGTAATGTTGTAAGTGAAAGATTACACTCTTTACCAATGACTCCCTTAAGTTGTGTTGAATGATCCATGATTTTTATGCAAAGTCCCCTGTAATGACATATAGTTATTGATTTACAGCAATTGTCGTACAAATCTGCCCCGACACACAGCAAAATTTAGTAAAGGTTTTGGAAAAGACGTTAAATAAATAAATAAATAAATAAATTGAAGCCCGTAGCTCAATTGGTTAGAGAACTGGTACGTAAAGCCGGAGGTTCTGAGTTCGATCCCCAGTCAGGGCAGATTTTTACGATAATTTGTAATGGGAAAAAATCGATATTTCAATACAATATCGATGTTTGGGAATATGGTTTAATTTAAATCGATAGTAATTATTGGACTATATATTGAAATAACGCAAAAAATAACAAATAATAAATAACAAAATCTTAAAAAGGTGAGAAATAAAACTAGGATAGATTTTTTTTAAATATTATGGTGGAGGTGCCGGGTCATTGAACGCGAGCTTGAACGCAAACATCGGTATAATAGTTTGGCTATACCATATATCAACCCTTTGAAGCAACACATTTTTAGTAGTAGGTCTACTCTTTACGTTTGATTAAAGTTATGTTTTTATTTTATTTAAAAAATGATAACTTTAGAAAATTGTTAGCACAAATAAAAAATTTCAATAAATCGATATCAATATCGAAATTTTCGTGTGATATCGATAGTTAAATGACACGTCATAGCCCAGCCTAATTTATAATGTCTTACTCTGTGAAGGGTGTGAGTGTGAAGATGGTTAAAATAAAAGAGAATGTTCAAGGGATATGTCAGACACAATCTCATCATTCACTGCATCTTAAAACCCTCTATAGGGCATAATGTTGGGACCCTAAATTTTTCATTCTACCTCACAATGTGAAAATCGTGTTTTTAAAGAATTATTTATTTTTTATTTTTTCCTTGACCTTATAGGGGAAAAATGCTGATTTTTTAATACCAAATTGGTATCAAAGTTGAAAAAAATTCAAAATTTGAGTCTATTTAAAAAGAATGAATTTTTTTACAATTTTTTAATTTTTAATTTTTGTATGTTCAAAATGAATCTACTACAGGCAAACAAAATATCTGGGACATCCCAGAAATTAGTGTATTTATGTGTTCTTATAAACAATTTGATTTTTGATCAATTACAAAAATCGTTCTAATCATAAGAATTTAGTAAGGAAAAATGCTACCAATTTAGACCAAAATACAGCAGCTTTTTAACCGGGTTAAAAGTATGAAAAAACTGGCAGATTTAATTGTGTAGTTTTGATTGGTGGTGGTGAATGTGGAAACCACGGGCACGGCCCTACAGGGTTAACTACAAAAACCCTTCGAAAACTTCAGTCAGACTTGTCGGTAACTGGTATTGAACCGACGACCTCCAGAGCTAGTCAACCATGTACCAGCTGGTAATCTCTTACCGCAAACTTTAAACTTTGTTCTTGGTCAACGACGTCTTCGTTTTGCATAATTAATGTAAGGAATTAAATTCCAGTTGCATGATTAACCTTCTGGCTTCGAGTTGTACACCCACATACATCTGACGCCGGGTGTACAAGCCTGCGAGTGCATACGCCTGGTATAATACAAAGTAAATTAGTCCTAATACTCAATTCGAAACAAGCCCCGAGATATTCAACTTGTGTGTTTCTCCGACCTTGTTATCCCCTCAGATTGAAGAGGCCCAAAACAAAGTAATGACGCAATTTAGGTCTTTGGGTCAGCATGTTACCTATTCATCCCTTAAAGCGTCGGGCAGAGGCTCGAGCCTGCGCAGTGAGCACACCGCACGTATTTCTAAAGGCGCTGCTACCCTTCACCCGTCAGTATAACCCAAACAGTCCACGGAGTTGCTACGCGCGAGCGAGGCACACAGGGCTGCGAGCGTTCAGACGTCAAGCGCTAGGTTACACTCAACGCGATTTTACACATTTTTATTTTATTTTCATTTTAAGATTTTATTTCAGTGTTTGACAAAGGGTTTCTAATCCACTAAAACAATAGCTAAGCTGAAAAGTTGTGGTCAGGAATTTATTTCTTGTGTTACGTTTTAAATCCGCCCCCTCCCCCCAAAACTCTTAACAAGTATTACAAATCAAACTTGAAAGAGATTCAGGAAATGTTTATATAAACCCACTTTTTACCCAGTGTTATGCTTAAAAATTTTACAATTTCTTTCATATGAAATTGACTCATCAATCCGTAAATAAATTTGTCTTTGTCATAAGTCACGTATTGTAATTGCAACACACATTGGTACCCACAAATCAGTGTATCAGTGTATTCATTTAATTGTTGACAAATATTTAATCGTATGGAAAAAACTTGCAAATAACTTTGGTTTACTATTTCATATCATGATAATTTTTTAAAAATATAGTGTTATGTAGAAAAAGATAAACGAACTTTGCATAATATATCAATCTAGCTTGTGTGACTTTGAGAAGTAAACGTTCAAGTCAGCATTTATTTTAGTCACGTACATACAGTTTAAAAGTCACAATGAGTAAGCCTACTGAGGGTATCGTACTTGTCAATGGAACCTCCCGGGGCTTTGAAAGTGGTAGCATAGACGAGTTTGACTTAGCCAATTGCTTTATTACTTTCAATGCGAGTGCAAAACTGTTCGGAATCCCTTTCGCATACTTTTTGACAACGAGCCCGACGTCCAAGACGAAGAAACAGCCCTAAGCTAAGTTGGCGGTGCCAATGGGGATCGGGATGTATCTCCTCAGTCTGATCACCATCGTCGGCAACGCCATGGTAATACACGCTATCCGGACGGAGCGACGGCTTCAAACCGTAAGCCCAAGACTAATTTTTTTATTATTCGCCATAAATGTCGTAATTATTTGGAACTATTAATAATAAATAAGTTTCATCTAAGATATTTACATAATCCAAAAAATACAAGTCAACAACGCTTATTTATCATACTTTTGAAAAAGTAAAAGAAAGCTTGCATAAAAAATTTTGAAAACTGAAGTTAATGCTGAATTTCCACGAAAACTTTTAGATTGACTAAAAGAATTGCAAGAAATTTTTGACTAGCTTAGGATTAAGGGCAGAAGACAGTGCGTGACACAAACGAAGAAACTTTTCTTTTCGGGCGCTAAAGGTAAGTCTTTAATAAAGGTTTAAACAAATTTTCACACGCAGCACCATGGCAAAACGCCAATAACAGATGCTTGATGATTTAGTATAACACTGTATAATGTTTTTTTCAGATATTGAGTATGGTAATTTTATAAACCAAAACACGGGATCAGTCTTACTACGTTTGTCTGTGGCGAAAATAAAAACTCGGCCACGGTCTAAGGGTGAACTAAATGATTACATTACAACAACACGGGCACGGGAAAACTAAAAAGGAGAGAGCGAAGCTTACCGTTTTAGTTCCATGCTTGTTCCAAGTCTTCACTTACGGCGGAAGTGCCAAATACGTCATAAATACTCAAACTTTATGGGGGGATAGTTCAGACCTTGTAACCCCAGGGACACCAAAAACCGTTTTTTATCATCCTTGTTGAAGGTCAATGTCAGAGTCACGATCAGTTTTTACGTGGTACGTGAAGACGCACGCACATAGGGTTGGACGGAAGGAAAAATATGAAGCTATAGAAGAGCTTTTTTCCATTAAAGTCATTAGAAGTTTCGAGATTATTTTTGGAAACAAGCTAGACATTCTGGTTGGAAATATTTTAATGTGAGCATTTAAAACACAAGAAAGAAAGTAGTCTTTGTTTGTCACAATAGAAAACGAGCAATGTCGCACATTCTTTGTTCCGTCTCACAATTGAGTACTTCACGCCCACTTCTTAGTTGTGAGCTACCTTGTTTGACCCCTCTCTCCGCAAAACAGTCTGACAACAGAAAGATTTTCAGCCGCGCGTTGTAAACCATTTTTCTGTGAACAAACAACCCTTATAACACACCGGTTTTACTTCGGCTACGGTTGTATTAACGGCTGTACACAACTCGGAAGGCGTACATTAGATCAGTGTTATGTTACCATTTACTCATCGACTCAAAATAGATCAACTGCCTTATCAAAATGAAAAAGAACAAACACAACCTTTTTGTTCTATTACTTAGTAAGAACCATCACCAGTCTTCAACTTCAGGGAACAAAGTTAATAATAGTGTTTGTTAAAGTTAAGTAAAGTAATGTGAAGGGCTAATCGGAAATGAATCCATCTAAGCAATGGCCTAAAACATTATCAAATAAAATTTGACGGGTCGTTCAATAAATGAGATTTAAAGTCTTTGTTGTGGTTGGATTTAAAGTAGCATTCGAACTACTAGCACGTCGATGATATACGAATGTATATTTAGCAAAGTCTACTGATCCGAAGTTGAAGAGAATTTTAAAGCAGGAAGCGAATAATTCGGAAAATCCAATGAGTGATGACAGGATTATAGTAATGACATTTTAATAAAAGATGGAAGCGAATAGACAATATTCCAAACTTAAGCAGATGAAGAAAGTAATTCGCTAATGTACATTTCATTAAGCAGTGGTGACCCGAAATTGTACAAATTCGATTAAACCGATGAAAGCAATGTAGTAATGGATATTTCATTAAAACAGGAATTAAATATGTACAATAGTCCGATTAAACCGACAAAAGTAAAAAGAATGTACATTTTATAAAGAGGACCAGATATGTACAAGATTTCTTCCCCCCCGGATTGAACCAACGAAAAGCTAATAAAGTAATGTACATGTCATTAAGCAGGACGCTTAAAAGATGTACAAGATTCACGATTAAACCGACCGAAAGTAATAAAGTAATGTGCATTTCATTAAGCAGGACGCGAATATGTACAAGATCCGTTTAAAAACCGATGAAAGTAAAAAAAGTCATGTTTATTTCATTAAACAGGACGCGAATATGTACAAGATTCTTGATTAAACCGATAAAAGTAATATATTAATGTGCATTTCATAATATACCAGGACACCGTTATGTACAAGATTCCCGATTAAACCGATAAAAGTAATATAGTAATTTACTTTTCATTAAGCAGGACGTGAATATATAGAAGATTCTGATTTAACCGATGTAAGTAATATAGTAATGTATATTTTTTTAAAGCGGGGCGCAAATTAGAATGCAAAATATCCAATGAGTAAATGAAAAAAAATGTAGTATTGTACTTTTGTGTACACTTAACTTGATTCCCAGTAAAGTGGATTTGCATACATTATCTTATCTTTTGTAAGTTTTTTCTTGTCCCTTGCGACGCTTGAGGGCAACATTCGACACCATCCGTTAGTAGGAATCTGTTGTGAAATGGTGACTGTTAAAAATATACTGAATATCATTTCATTGACAAAAAAAAAACGCTTACTTCATCTTTTCCCTAGTTATATGCCATCGAGGCATTTGAAATTACTTGTCAATCCAAACTACTGGAACATTTAAAAATCAAGTCCCTAGGAACTTGCAAAAAAATCGCGTTTTTTTTTTATTTTACTGTAATTGAAACGTTGGCCAGGAAGTTTTGTTAGCTTGGTGGAGGTGCCGGGTTAAAGAAAATTAAATTGATTGCTATGACGAAACACTAAGTTTAGTTGGTTTAGTTGGAACTTTATAGAATAGTAAAAGAGAGACGTAGAAAAAATCTTCGTAAGGATGCCCCTTTTAAATCGGAGAAAATAGAAACTGCAAAAAAACACGTTTTTATTTTTATTTTACTGTAATTGAAAAAAATTGGCTAGGAATTTTTGTTAGTTTGGTGGAGGTGCCGGGTTAAAGAAATAAATATGATTGCTAAGACGAAACACTTCGTTTAGATGGAACATTTATAGAATAGTAATAGAGAGACGTAGAAAAAATTCTTCGTAAGGATGCCCGTTTTAAATCGGATAATAGAAATTTGCAAAAAATCACGATTTTATTTTATTATTATATTATATAAGATTTATAAGCTTTGGTGGAGGTGCCGGGTCGAATAAATAAATAAAAATGATAACTTTACGAAACACTTTGTACAGTTGAAAAGTTTTTTAGAATACTAATAAAGAGACGTGGATAAAAATATTTTCGTAAGGATGCCCGCTTTATGGTGGGCTACACTTCAGGTTTTATCCGTGTGACCCTCTGTAGGTGATAAACTAGGTACATAGAGTGTTCGGGGAGCGGTGAAGGGAATGTCCAAGTGATGTTTGAGAGGTGTCAATCCCAAGCATTCCTCTAAATGACTGTAAAGACGAACTTAGAAAATACTTTAAAGTCATGATTGCTGTTGGTGGGACTCCCATCTCGGTGGCTGTCCGAGGGGGAGTCTCACACGTTACACATAAGCTAAAATCTTGCGGTGAATTACCCGGGTTTTATAGTGAAGCTTTTGGAAACACGAGTCATATTTTGTATAATTTAAAAATATTTTTTATAATAATAATAATAAAAAATAATAAAAATAATAATAATAATAATAATAATAATAATAATAATAATAATAATAATAATAATAATAATAATAATAATAATAATTTAATAATAATTAATAATAATTCGTATGAAGCCTGCCCCGGGTGCAATGCCCCTCTTCAGGTGTTGACTAGCTATGTTTGCGGATAGACAATCGTGAAGGATGCCTTTAGGGTGGTTTCGAGGACTCGATCCCTTGCATTCGCATTTCGCCTGAGGAAAACCTCGGTAAAAACCTTCAGTCAAGATTGCCGGTCTCGACGAGATTTGAACCCCGGGGCCTCCTGAATCACAGTCGCGTGCTTAAAAGC
>JAMZAV010011075.1:0-20105 GCA_024449915.1 Sweltsa coloradensis | reverse complement strand
AGGAGGTTGTTTATAATGAAAATGAATATACAGTTGAAAGTGACGTGTTTGTGAAGAGGATAAGTATTATCCGCACTATTGGAGCTTGGATAACATATGTTGCACACATTGTTAGATACGGGCGCTCTTGGCGACGACGGACTGTCCCATAGGCAAGGGAGCGGGTCAGTGTTTCTAGAAAGGTCAAAAGGAAGTCTTGCCCAGCAGCAGAGATGTTCAGAGTGACGAATTACGTCAAATGACTTAGTTCACAACTTGATGAATTTATCAAGCTTATTTTGTAGATCGCGATGCCGTATAGGTTTTATAGGGGTCTATACGTGAGATTATGTTGACAAGGGTCGTTTACCCTTACCTATATTGTGTAGAGGGGATTGTGTCGTTTAGACTGCATATCCCGCCAACACACACTTTTAGTGCATTGTGACTTTAGTTTACTAAAGATACTATTATATTTTATACATGGGAGTAGATAATAGTGTGATAACTAGTAGTATTTGAGGACAAGTGATGTATACACTATATTGAGTTAAGTATAGTTTATTAGTTACAAGTTGAGTAATATGTGTAGAAGTTGCATACATTCGTAGATCTATTTTATAGCTGAGTCGAGTTTTTGAATTCTTGACGTATTAAAAAACTATCCTAGGAGGAGGGGAAAATGTCACAATGCACATAAGAAGTTAATGCATTTTTGTGGGTAGTAATTTATTTGTGCAGTAATTAGACGATGATGTAGACGCTAACTCTTTGTGTGATTTCAGACTGAACGGATGGCACCATTATAAATGTATTGAAGTTGATAATTTGAGAATGTATAATTTATATTTTCTTAGACGTGTTTAAATGCAATTGTTTTCTTAGAATGTCTTATGAAAACAGAGACGGAGTTACCATTGGGAGCACGTGGTTGTTGTTGATAGTGGCCGTCAGCCATCTTGAGACATGTGCTCGTTGTTATGTAAACAGAATCTTGACTCGGGAGATTATGATGACGCTTGCATTCCCGCGGCAAGGTTACTAGCGGAGAGTTCTAGACAGTCAGCTGTGTAGGTACACATTGCATTTAAACACGTAGTGAAGTCGGTTAGTCAAAATTAAACATTATGGAGCTTTTTGTCATTTAAAACAAATGTAGTTTTGTTAGTTTTTTTTTTTTTTTTTTTTTTTTCATAGTGAGTTGGTACTGGCAAGTGCGTGGTAACGTGGTGAGAAGTCATCGCTCGGGAGGTGGCTAGCACGTGTGCTACTGACTTGGAAATTGCGATTCTGCAATTTTGCTTGAATAGCTCGTGGAATATCTGAGTACAGTGCACGTATTGTTATGTGGTTAACAATGGTGATTTTTGATTTGTGTATTTTGTTGTGCTGATGTCGGACGTTCCATCTCAGAGAGAGTTAAGGGTGTTGTTACGAAGATTAGGGGTGCCTAGTTGCTCTAATTTGTCACTGTTAGACAGGTTGTTGTTGTGGGCTAGAGAGCTAGAGATACTAACAACGGGAGAGGTATCTGACGACGCTGTGAGTACACCATTACCTTCAGAGAGTTCGGATAGTTCGGATAGTTCAACATCCGAGTGTGCACGCTCGTGGGAGTTCAGGGGAATAAAGTGAAGAAGAGACACAGCATGTCAAACAAAGACGCTAACCCCTCCTCGACGGCTCGAGCAACCCTCACGTCAAGTGAGCCGAGCCAACCCTCGACAGTCAACCCCGGACTTCGGACAGGGGCGATCCGCGCGACTGAACCTCAGGGTCGTGCGGATACGCTAGCTACTGGGTTAGGAAGAGGTATGTCCGCATCACGGCCCCCTCTTTCAGGTGGAATTGCTTCTACAATTCCACGTACGGCGTTGGGCGGAGCAGGCGATAGCTCGCGACCGGTGACGACGGACAGATCACACGCGGTCGCATCACCCACCCGTGGGCTGGGTACCAGTGTACGCTCAGGACCCTATAACGTTCCCCGGAAGAATTCCCTGTCGAACGATGACACCAAAGCCCATAACATGAGGGTGCACCAGAGCAGGAGGCTTACGGATATCCACGTCCCCGCTACTGATAATTGGGCGACGATAGTCCGCCGACCATGAACGAAACCGTGGCGGCACTTATGGCTAGTGTATCCACCCACGGGAGTGTGACCCCACCCGCTGCAATCGCCAACAGCGGGCTCCCACCCCTACGGGAGGACGTAGAGATGGCCGCAGCCGATACGGAAGTGGAACAACGGCTGGTGCTCAGTGGGGATACGGGCTCTTTCGTGGGAGGGCTCTGGTCGATGGCCGCTAAGAACCCGGAGGGTATGGGTGCGGAAGAAGATATGCAAAAAAGCATCCTATGGGGAGTACTCATGGCCGGTGGGGAGGCCAATGTACATATGCTCAATACCAGGGAGCTGTCGACAAAGGAGCAAGCCGAGGCCGCGAGAGGTGCCGGCGAATGGTGGAGCGGTAAGGACGCGGTCACAGTAAGGGAGAGGACCGAGAGGACATACCAGTCACAGGCGCGAGGACCCCCCGTCCTCAGGACTGAACACACCAAGGTAAGGGCTAGGTCACATAATCTATCCAGCAGGGCTAGGGTGTTCGTGAAGTCTATCGCAAAGGACGCGAGACGGATAGCGGCCTTTTTTGCGGTCACCCACACGAATAAGCCGTGGGGGGTGGCGGTAGCGCGTGCGCTACGTAGGGAGGCCCCGCACTTCGCGGCGAAATACACGATGGCCCTGGCTCAGTCCGAAGCTACTGCGGACCGGACGGCCGGGCGTACAGGCAGGAGGGGGGGAGCTCCCCCCGCGGGACCCAAGGCAAGAGGTCTAAGAGCAGTGGTATATTCGTGGGCCACCAAGGCTGACGTGGCCGTTCTGGAGGACGTGAGGGACTCAAGTGACAGCCGGCCCCTGGAGGATCTAGATCACATCGAGGACGATATCGACGACGTTGCTGGGCGACAAGATGAGTGGTTTATGACAGCCATCATCGCGGCGGGGTGCGCTGAACGCCTGGCAAAATAGAAGGTATGTCCCCATTGTGTTGTGGCATCTCTGGTGGGGGACGTCCCCAGTGGGAGCGAAGGTAACGACCTACCTACCTGGGAAGACATAAGCAGGTACGAGCACATGCACGATGAGGCTCTTTTCACGCTCAACCTATGCGTAATGGCTGCCACAGATCCGGATGGATACTTGCAGGCATGCGCCGCCATCCACAATCGAGAGATGCACAGCTCCAACGGCAATATATTCCTCAAGGTAGCGTCGGAAGCCCAACGGGCGGCAGTGGCGGCGGAAGCGTTTCGTAAGTCCTGGGAGTCGGACGTAATCAACGAAATCCCCTATTCGAGCAGGGCGGAAAGGCTTACACAATTGGAGGGATCGCTCAATTACGTCCCGGCACTAAGTGGCGAGAATCGGAGTTGGAGCATTCCAGAGGCGGGGGGGACGCTCCACCAGTGTCTCTGCTCGGCGCTGGTTTACAACACCGTCCTAGATACACCCTTCGTGGAAGAGGAGAATAAAGCGAAGGGCAGGGCCCGGCACAGCACGGAGGGCTCGCAAAGCTCTGAGGCTACGAACTGGTCCACTCCAGCCCCGCCGCAGGAACAGACCAATCAGCTCCTTGAGGGGCAACGAGCCCTGAGAGACGCGGCCCGCTTCACACGAATCAGTAGGCTACGAGGCCTATCGCTGAGAGCGCAACGATGGACTTTCCGACTACCCGCCGAGGATGTGGCGGGGGGTTCGGGGCCCGCGGGTGACGCGTTACACCCTGACGAGATTATGGCGTACCGAATCCAAAATGTCGAAGTGATCAGATCGGCTTACGGCATGAGTGCGGATGCGGAGGCAACTAGAGCTGTACTGTCGCTAAAGTGAATAGCGGTAGGCAGAGACCCGACTAGAGAGCACGGCTATCTGTACCTGACTGACGCGGGCAAGAGGGGGGGCGAGGAAATTCAGGACGCGTCACGAAGTGCTGCTCTCATAAACGATCAGCGATGCCATAATATATGGTATTACATGTGTGGGGCACCGGGACTGGTTGATGTAGTGAACTCAGCCTACATACAAATGAAGACGGATTGGAGGTCTCTAGGACTCCGTATCGCGCTATATGATGCCGCGAGGGAGGGGACGCTCACGCAGCCGCCCGGAGTGGATTGGGCGATCGCCGAGAGGGGGCAATGGACGAGGGAGATTATCTCGACGGACATATTCCAACCGTGGGGGTTCCAGGTAGTGGGTGTCAGTCAGAGGTTCCTCGAATCATCCTTCAGGAACAACAGGGGCTATATACGGATTATACCGCCCGGGGGGGGCCCGCTGCGAACGGGGAGATGGGCGCGGTGGAAGAGTGGCAAATCGCCTTAGACGACGTGGCAGTGGTCGCACTGGATCAGGGCGGAGCACCACAAGATATCTGCTGGTCGGTGTGGCTGCTCGCACACCTCAGATACCCCCTTGCCCACATTGTGGAAACCGTCAACGTAATGGAGTTAGGTACGGAGGCGAAAATCCCATATCACTTCGTCAAGACGAGTACATTGGTTAGTATCCCGAATCGTATTAAGAAAATAATATTCGTAACCATGGAAGACCGTGACCAGAACGTGATGGTGGGGGGTCAGCATGTCCAAATACACACAGGCGCACGTTTCTTGCTCGCTCCTAATCCCATACAGGCCCTTGATGGCAACCAAGACCAAGACCAAGACAAGACTTTGGTGACACGGGCATATACGCATTGTTCCGATGCAAAATCTTTGGAAGAGGAGAAGAATTATCTGTGGGATGCCTTTGTGTACAACAAGTATCCAGAGAAACTTGTGAGACGCATTTTGAATAAGAACCCTTTGGAGAATAAGGAGAAGAGGGTCAAACCTAAACCTCTGAAAACCATAGTGGTTGAGTATGTTCCGGGATTCTCCGAAAAATTCAGGCGTATCACAGCTAAATTCAACATCCGTACGGTGTTCCAGTCTTCCTATACCCTGCATTCTCAGTTGACTAAAGTTAAGCCGGAGGATAGCAGTGAGAGTTCAAGACATGTTATACCAAATACCTTGCCAATGTAGTAGGGTGTATGTGGGGGAAACGGGGAGACCAGTGAATGTACGCATAGGAGAACATCAACGTAATATTAAGAAACATAGTGATAGTACGTCGTCATTATTGGTTCAACATGCCCGAGAGACTATGCATGAATATAAGTGGGAGGAGGTGAAATGCATCATGCGTGAGGAAGATATGTAAAGAGGCAGCAGTGATGCGATGTGTGAGTGATCCGATAAGTCAACCAAGTTTTGAACTGAGCGCCATGTGGATTTCGACCTTCGAGAAAGACGTCGAGAGGTCGATTGCAGCAGCTCGACTCATGACGGAGATAAGGGAGCAGTCCAAAGAGGAACCAGTCGGTATCAACCTGATGATGGGTGAGGAAGTTTCACCCGAAAATTCGTTTTTAAGTAAGTAGTGGCCTCGGTCATAAGTTTTTAAGTTACGTTTTATATTGTTCCGGGCCAATAAGCTCTTTTTATAGAATAGTGCTAGGATGTCTCAACCAGGCCCTTCGGTACCCTACATCATTACGGAAGGTAATGGAAGACTACATGGCCCACAGGTTCGTGGGGATGGGCAACTGGCTGGAAATAGACGCGCTCGTAACAACCCTCACCGTTAGATTCCCCCGGCGTATTGAAGTCGTAAGGAGCACCAAGGATGAAGCGGAGGTGGTGGAGTGGACGGAGGCCCCAACCACGGTCATAGAGGTACTGTCGCCTGACGCGCAGTGTATGGATGAAACGCAGATGTGGCACATGTTCGGTCACGCCGACTGCGCCTCCCCAATGGACCACGTGTATGCCGCAAAGAACACGGCCGGAAGATACCCGGCATTATTCGTCGGCTCATGGAACAACATAGCCGAACTAGGGCTATTCGGGAGCTTACTGACATACAATGTCACGAATTCTGAACACACGGATAGGGTGGTAGAGCGTTTACTCAACTCTAACATAGACCGGCTCACTCGCGGTATATACATACGCAGGTCCGTCGAGGAGTGGAAACGAGCTACGGGTACTAACGACGTGATTCTAACCCCGTACCAGGTAGGCTGGAGTTATAGTACGTATTGGAACGATTTCATATACCAATCTAATACACCTGAGAGTCTGCACAGCTTCTGTAGGAGGATGTTAGGGTTCCACACCCTCCGTTGGTCATGGGAGGTTAATAAGCAGACCATCGTAGCCCGCGGATTCACCGGCATCCGTACGATGCCGTCAATGTGGATGTCAGACAAAACCGACAACATGTCAGGCTTCGACTTTAGGAGCTATGACTTCGACGTGTACGCGGGTCATGGCGAATGGACAGCAGGACTGTACGGAATGGTCGGCAAAAGCAGAGACAACGCCGCAGTGGAGAGGACCATAATGAAGTTCGATGCCCTAGCTATGCTCAACGGCCTCACGCGGATGTGTTGGCCAACGCATGTGCAGAACCGCGATATGGAATACGGACCACTGTGGGAACGAGCAGGTTGGTCGCGGAACATAGGTGGGGAGAGGCACCACACATGGACGTGGGGGTGGGGGCTACAGTGCAGAGTGAGAGATTGGCTGTCTGAGATATATACCACAGTGGTGTTCTCAGCGGGGGTAATAGATAGCTGACAGCATCGGACGTCATAAACGGGGTATGGCTCATGTGAGGAGTAGACGTGCCAGCTCTACCATCTACCCAAGGCACCTACCTCCGGGGGAAGGAGGGTTGGGCTTCGGATTTTTGGAGCCCCGCCTCGCCCTCGGATCCCGGCGGGAGGGGGACTGTGCAACTGGGTCCGCCACGTGCCACACCCGGGGATGCGCGACCACCGGAGCCTACGGCTCAACTATCCCGGATAGAAGGGGGGGTCAAAGAACACAAGCCGGGGACGGGGATCGCAGCAAACGCTGCAATTGCGGATCTGGCGGCCGTGCCGGACATGCAGATGCACGCAGCGGGGGGAAAGATAGGTGCCAACCCCGATCTGGTAGGTACCGATCCCGACCACAGTACACGACAGGATACAACATAAGCGAGCGCATATGGGCTACACGCGGACTGTGGGGGCCGGCCGCACCCCTGAGACCGGAACCATCGTGGACATACCATAAGTACCTTCGAGAAGAGGAGAAAGCCGTGCGGGCCATAGTCGAAGAGGGATGTCACGTCGAGGGTTGTACAGGCACTGGCTACAACATCGACTACACACAAGCCCTTAAAGGGCTTCGTCGTTATCTACTTGTAAACCGGTTTGGCGGTATACAAAATAACCGGTTATTTAACCGGTATACCGAATTACCGAACAGGCCTACTTCGTTAGTGCTCGATATCCCATCGTCCGTGATCACTCGCTGCAAGAGAAATTCAAGATCAAAAGTGGGGGTGGGGCAACTTAAGGCCAGCCCCCAATACTTAAAAAAGTGAATTAGGATAATGGCGAATGTAAATCCCCGAACTCACTGCAAATAACTATTTAAGGAACTTCAAATTCTACCTCCACATTCTCAATACATTTTTTAATCAGTGCTCTTCCTTGTAAAAAATCAAAATAAATTCATCACCAATGAGCAAATTCATAGCCACAACACGAGGCTCAGTTCGAATGTACATTTGAAAACCCACAACACAACTCTTTTCCAAAAGGGGCCATATTATTCGTGCTCAACACTCTTCAATGCGCTTCCTCCATCTGCTCCACTTCAAAAAAGCAGTAAAGCAACTTCTTCTCAATGAATAATTTTACTCTGTTCAAGATTTCCTTAATCATAAATTTTAAGTGATACAACAACATTAGAAATAGTTTATTGACTTCACATTTGTATTATTTATTTAACCATATTTTTTAATTCTGGTTGATTCTGGTTAGATATGGTCGATTGTCATCGTTGTTTGTCCCCAGTTCAAATCTATATCAATTATTTCCATGCGCATTATCTCCACTTACAGGCAGTATGCAGGCACGCACGCACCATCGGCCTGACGCCCGTAATAAGAGGGAGTGTCGAGGCCCACAAGGCATAGAAAATGTTAATGGTGCTGGCGCTTCTCCCGGCCAACAGACTGCTTGAGGGGGTGGACCTCATCCAAGCATTTGCCGGGGAAGCTGGCTTGCCGGAGCAATTCAACGTCATGATCCAGTACATGAGAAACACCTGGCTCCTGGGGCTGGGCGCCGAGTTCATCTCCGTCTTGAGGCTAGCAAGGCGCACTAACAACGACCAAGAGTCGTACCACAGGTCTCTTGGTCGCCACTTGGGAAGGCCACATGTTGGGATATGGAATTTCCTGTGTAAGTTCATAAATAAGTTATGATCGGGTCCATTTATTTCAATATTGAGCGATTTTCATACTACAAATAATAATTATAACGCGAGCATGCGAGCAATATATGAAATTAGCTTACATCATTTACCTTCTCAAATTGGATGGCTATTATAATAGAAAATTATGATATTGTTAGCCTTATTTCAATACAAGTTACTATAACAACCACAACAACAAACCGTAGGGAGAACTAAAACAATTAATTATGTAATGCTTAAACATATTATGACATACCTTCTTTTAGTATACAAATAGTCGAGTCAAAATAAATTATGATGGTAATTAAACACCAATAAGAAAAAGGTTGATATCTGTTGTGTTTGAATAGTTGACTGACCAAATAAATTAACAGTGTTGTTTCTGTTTACAGATGGTCTCCTGTCCTTAGACCTTTCCAGAACCAGGAATTTTATAAGCCTGGATAATGGTATTCCTATTAGGCGCCAAATTGCTCGGCATGTCAGATTGATAAACGGTGCAATCCGTGATCATTCTGATGCGTTCAGCGATGGCGCCTTGAATGTGCGGGAATTTCTCGTAAATACTAGCTATTACGCTGTAAATCTGGTACAACGTGTTATAATTAACCAGGCTTATAACATGCCGGATGATCGGTGATTTCCTTCCCGTGGCAAGAGGCCTTGTTCCCGCTCCCGTTAACTAGCAACGTCCACCTGTTCACCTTCCTCAACCTCAACCCGGACACATACCTGCCCCTAGCCCGCTACCACAACTACACCCCGCACACATGCCCGCCCCTAGCCCGCTACCACAACTACAACCCTATGAAAAGGATAGCCCTATAAGCCTACAAAGTCTAGGCCTGACGAGCACAATGCTCACAATCCATGTACACGATGAAAGCAGTTCAAGTGCTAGGCTTATCAAACAGGCCTCATGCCATAGTGTCCATTCAGGAGCTGGGTGGTCAAGCGCGTGCAAGCATGTTGCTGCGCTCGGACACTTGGCAGTTACTGAGGATGTGCAGCACTAGTACACTAGAACACACTAAACTGTGATGCTCTTCGGTCTCGAACCCCATGTGGTCTGTGCTCTAGGCTGCTGAGCTATTGGTTGGTCTGTTGGTTGTCGTTGCAGGACCTATACTGTTGGTCGTCTCGTAAGTCCTAGTGAGGACGGTACTACACAGTGAGTACAAAGTATTAAGTTAAGCTGCATATTTAGTTCAAAATGCCTGCTATTACTTTGACTGTGTCTGTGTATGACAGCTAAATACATCTGATTTTGGAAACAGTTAATAAAACAAGCAATCTTGACAAAGAAGGCCATTAGTTTCAGGGAGAAAAACTTCCCTAATCACGGGCCAAACCACGAGAAGGTTGCGAGATCGAATCCTAAACCTAGAAGTACTGCTGTTGAGTTTCGTACGCTCTATCCGACAGCCGCCCGACATTGGGCTTTGTCATCTGCCAGTATATTGTCATATATTTGGATAGTTTATCCAAATATCTGTGGTATTATTCAGTTAAGGACTCTCAAGTTGCAGCAAGAGGTGTTTATCAGTTGGAAGTAATAACTTGGGCATTACCTAACGGATTGACGTCATATGGAATGTTGACCTAGTTAGTCAGCAGAAAGGGGGCTGTGAAGTAATCAAACTGGCCCGAATAACGAGGTGTGTGTTTACTGAATAAGGTGCTGATGGGTTGTTTTCATCAGGCAATTAGTAGAACAATTTTGGTTTTTTGATGGAGTAATTATGCTGAGTTGAATGTTTATTTGGCGGAATTATGTGAAAACCTGGAGGGACTGGTGGGAGCCAGGGAAATCTGGGGAGAGTGAGGAGAGGCGCGAATTGGCCGAATGGGTCACATGGTTTGGTCGGCGGAGAGGGGGGGCGTGCTCTGTTGAGAGTGAGCAAGGTCGCCTCCGGGGCAGTCAAGTCAAGATCATACTGAAGCAAAGCCGCATTTCGTGTAACACGGATGTAACGTAACACGTAACACGGACCGTGTTGGCGTCGAAGCTGGTACTTAGTCAAGTGGGAATAAGCGTGCAAGAACAGGACACGGGGCATCCATGGGGCAAGCACTGAAGTAACAGGCAAGAGTGAAGAGTCCGACTACAGCCGACTTCGGAGGTTCCAACGTTTGCGTGGGGGTCCAGTCTACTCAGGGAGGCAGTCCATCCGTTGAGCCGTCCTACCATAGTCCTGGGGTATAAACGTAAGTCATGTATTCACATCCAAAGAGTTACTAAAGTGTGTAATTGTGGGAACCTGACACGTCAATCAGCCAGCAGCATGCACAGGCCGAACACCTGGTCAGAATAGGTTTGTTGTGTTTCATTTAATACAGTGGCCCTTCTTTGAATTGAAAGCTGTAGTTATGTACTGTTCTTTACCCTGTAATCCTCTTGAATCCCTATCAACCCAAGGTCTCAGTCGATTCTATGAGCCCAGGTCCTGAGGGGTGTTACGTTCTGGTAGGGTGTACGCTACGTCCCTTGTTGCAAACACCCAGGCAGGAGTAACAGTCATAGCCACAAGGCACAGGTCCCTCATAGTCTGACATGGTAGTAATAATTATTAATTAGTAAAATATTAATTAGAAAGTAAAAATTAAATTACATTTACAATGACAATTATTATTCCAAAACACATTGATTTACATATTACCATAATAACCCATGTATACTAAATTTCGAAACAGAAAACATTAAATTTATAAATTAATTTAGTGCACGTGATTTCACCACTTGTAAAACAGGCCGAACCCACGTTCTAGGTATTGTCTTACATTACACAACAGCTGGGTTTCAACTTAGCCAACATACATAGCAAAATCTGTGGAGTAATTCCCGACCCAGGTTTCTGACTGAAAAAAGTACACCTGCGTCACATGACGAGTAGCAAACCTTCCAAGAAAAACTGACTGACTCCACTGCTAACAATTGTAATACGATGGTTAGTATTAAGTAGTTTTAAGTGTTTGAACCTAGCGCCCCAGCGCCTTGAAGATTTAATGTAAGCCAACCCATGTATGTACTGCGCGAGGTTTTAGCGACGCCTACGTCGGCCTAATAAAGCTGATGTTGCCTCATGGAATGATCTCTCTTTAATAACCCTGAACTTCATCATAACGCATGGTGCCAGGTATTTAACATGTCTAGTTAAGTTTCTAATGTTATTAGAAGTAGAGAAATAACCAGGGACTTGTAGGTTAAGCCTAGGCTTAGGCAAGGTTGACGGGAGTCGAACCTAACCTCGAAATGCCTGATACTGAAAACGTGGTAGGTCAAGGCCTACTAGGCCAGGTTCGGCCTAGTGCCTCTTTCCATGTGGAAACGCCTAAGGCGTTTGATTTTCAGTGCCCTGAGGAATGGCCCAGGTGGATTAGGCGTTTTGAAAGGTTCAGGAAGACCTCAGGTCTCAACAACCAGAGTCCCCAGGACCAAGTGAACGCACTGGTGTACACTATGGGGGACGAGGCTGAAGACGTCCTGGTACGGGTAGGTCTGTCTGAGGAAGACATGAATGACTACTCCAAAGTTGTAGAGGGGTTTGAGAACCACTTTGTTGCAAAGCGGAACGTGATCTATGAGAGGGCACGCTTCAATCAACGAAATCAACAGGTAGGAGAGTCCATTGAAAGTTTTGTGACAGATTTGCATGCCCTGGCCAAACATTGTGAATATGGTCAACTTAAAGAAGACCTGATACGTGACCGGGTGGTCATAGGTATTCTCGACAGTAAATTATCGGAAATTCTACAAATGGATTCCGGTCTCACATTAGAGAAGGCTGTAGCAAAGGTCAGGGCCAGTGAGACGATCCGAAAACAACAGGGTGTTGTTAGGCAGGAAGACCCAGCCAAGGTGGATGCGGTAAGGAAGAATACAAATGGGGGGAAGAAAAGTTCCTATGTAGGGAAGCCTAGGCCTAGGCCTAAAACATCGGAAAAATTCTGTCCCAAGTGTGGAAAAGAGCCCCACCCTGCAGAAAAATGTCCTGCAAGGAAGGCCACTTGCAATAAATGTAAAAAGGTAGGCCATTGGGCAGCGGCATGCCGGTCCAAGAAAATTGCAGAGGTGGGGGAGGGTTCAGTCCATTCAGAGGATGAGGGGCCAGACTTTCTGCTATCGGTGAGTAGCACCAACATGCATGAGCAGGTGAACGCAGTGTCAAGCAATGCATGGTTCGCAAGCTTAAAAGTAAACGATGTGACAGTTAAGTTCAAAATCGACACTGGGGCCGATGTGAGCATTATACCTGAATCGGTTTTGAACAAACTCTCCTCAGATACCGGTACCAAGCTACGAAAGGCAGACAAATTGCTTTTCGGCCCAGGAAAAAGTCCTCTATCTATTTTAGGACGAGTGAAGGCTTCTGTAGTTTGGGAAAATCAGGTATCGGTGCAAAATCTCTATGTCATGGAGGGGGCATCCCAGGAACCACTTCTAGGTCGTCCTGCAATTCAGGACCTAGGTATGCTTGCATGGGTAAATGGCATAGGCCTGAGGGACATAGAACCTATGGGAAACGGAAACGTGGTAGACAATCAGCTGTTCGAAGGGCTCGGAAAGCTCGAAGGAGAATACCACATCAAACTGAAACCTAATGCAGAGCCTTACGCTATATCGGTGCCGCGACGAATTCCTTTACCTCTTCGTAGTCAGGTAAAAACGGAGTTGGAGAAAATGGTTCTAAAGGGAGTCATATCCCCTATTGAAGACCCAACACCGTGGTGTGCCGGTATGGTAGTAATTCCCAAGAAATCGGGCAAGCTACGTATATGTGTAGACTTGACCCAACTGAACCGGTGTGTTCTTAGGGAACGATACCAACTGCCATCGGTGGACGAGTCGTTAGGGCAACTAGAAGGGGCCAAGATATTTTCTAAACTTGACGCCAGCTCAGGGTTCTGGCAGGTGCCTTTATCGAAGGATTCTGCTCCCCTGACAACGTTCATAACCCGTTTGGCCGGTTCTTCTTCAACAGGCTACCATTTGGCATTAGCAGTGCCCCAGAGCATTTCTCGCGACGGATGTCACAAATCCTGGAGGGCTGCAAAGGAGTCATCTGTCAAATGGACGATTTTTTGGTATTCGGCGCGACAAAAAGCGAGCACGATACCAGGTTAGCTAAGGTCGTAGAGAGGTTGAAGAAGGCTAACATCACTCTAAACAGAGAAAAATGCATGTTTGGGGTAGACCAGGTCAAGTTTCTAGGAAACGAGATTCTATTGAAACTTGTCAATTTGTTATTATTTACCGTAAAAAACTTATATTAAAAGCTTTATTTCTATGGATTCTGGCTAACATTTTTAACTTTTTCTTTCAAAAGGTACTTCATCAACGTTGAAGCCCCACCCGTTTAATCAGAATTGGCCTAAATGGCACGAAAATATCGCACAAAAAATCAAAAAACTTATCTTTATTCCTATGGATTCTGGCTAACTTTTTCAACTTTTTCTTTCAAAAGGTACTACATAACCATAACCTCTATGTCCATGTATAATATGAACGTTGTAGCCCCACCCGTTTGGTCAAAATTGGCCCAAATGGCACGAAAATATCGCACAAAAAATCGAAAAAAATCGTAAAAGTACGATATTCATGAGAAATATTTCTTCGATTGTACCCAAAAACAATGCAGCTTTAAGTTCAGAGATTTCGAAGGTACTGTCAAATTTTCATCAAGATCGGATATGCCGTTTGCCCGGTAGAGAGCAAACAAACAAACAAAAATACAAAAAAAACAAAAAAAAAAAACAAAAAACACCCGAGCTAAATTTTTTGGGGGGTCAGTGAAATTGAAGTCTTCGCTTCGCTCATCCAATTATTCAATGATGTTGTATTCAAATTTTAATGTGCCACATTGCGTTAATATCGTATGAATACGGATCTACCGTTTTTGCGCTTTCTTGAAATATCAATATCGTTGTACTAAAAATTACTAAAATAGATTTAATGCACTCAACATGTAGATGATTATTATTATTATTGTTATTTATTATTATCATTTATAATTTATTATTATAATTAATATTTTTTGGTAGAGCTATGGCACGTTAAGCCGGAGGTTCAACTTTTACGACGATTGCTACGAATCAATAATAATAATTATTATTGTTATTTTATTAAAATTTATTATTTATTGATTCATATCAATTGTCGTTTAAAGTTTGCCCCGACTTATTATTTTTATAAAAGCTGAAACTGGACTTCCCGTATATCTTGAATACTAAATACTAATTTAGTATTTAAAACGACGACTGACAGGAATAAATGATTGCTAGTTGAACCTCTAGAACACTGTTTATAACTTTTTCTACAAATCATTTGTTTATTAAAATAATATTATCTTATAACAGCTACATATAATTTAAAAAAACTATTTTCCAATGTCTACTTATCAAATTACCCTGCAGCCAAGAAAGAAACTTAGAAGTCATATTTAAATTAACTAGCAAAAAGCCTAAAGTCCCGTCGCGTTGATGGATGAGCTTTTTGTAAGTTTTTTGTTTGCGTTGTATCTGTTTACTTATCAAGTGCCTTTTGAACGCATTGTTGGTGATTGTTGTCAAGTTTCTATTGTTACTTGTAAATTGTTATTATAAACCTAAAAAAATCCCATTAAATCCTTTATTCTATAGATTCTGGCTAACTTTTTTTTTAACTTTTTCTTTCAAAAAGCAATACAACACCTATACATGTGAAATATGAACGTTGTAGCCCCACCCGTTTGGTCAGAATCGGCCCAAATGTCACGAAAATATCGCACTAAAAATCGAAAAATATCGTAAAAGTACGATATTCATGAGAAATATTTCTTCGATTGTACCCAAAAACAATACACCTCCAAGTTCAGAGATTTCGAAGGTCCCCTCCAATTTTAATCAAGATCGGATTTGCCGTTTGCCTGGTAGAGAGTTAACAAACAGACAAAAACAAATAGCTTAATTTTTTGGGGGGTCGATGAAATTGAAGTCTTCGCTCCGCTCATCCAGCTTTGATCAATTATTTTAATAGTAAAAAACAATAACACATAATATTATTAAAACAATTATTGAATTATTATTATTATGTGTGCAATAATTAGGCACATTCACAAAAGGTATATTATACTAATACGTCTTTTGTAGCACTTCCATTGTGTATGCCCCACATTGTGTACAATTAAAAAAGTGATTAAAATAATTATTTCCTTACATAACCCTTTTAGATACAGGTCTGCACATTATTTATTTTGGTTTCACATCAGGTATATAGTCTGACTGCTACACGAAATTACTTATGGATAATGCTTCTTTTTTTGTGTAATCCAAGTAGACTTTTATTATTTGGTTTTTCTTGTTCAGTATTCATGTAGACATAGCCATTTAGATAAATAAAATCTGCTAAGTGTCGTATCTTCACAAATTTTAAATATAATATTAAAAACAAACAAGGTCATTGTATAGGCCTACGTTATAATTACAATATTGTCTTTTTTTAAATCCGATATAGGCCTACTTTCCCAGTGTATTTGTGGAAGCATTTCTATGAAATTTTAAGTTCGCACCATAACCATATTAGTTACAGAAATAAAATAATAATGAACAAAACATATTATTACTTTGAGTCGTAATCGCATGTTACGTTTCGAACAACCCGCCCATGGGCTAGACGCTTATATAAGCCAGCAAACGCGCTCTGTTTTTCATAGGTGCGGTGTCCGAGTGGTGAAGGCGTGCGGCAGTGGAGCAAGGTATCTCGTGTTCGAATCCGGCTCATGGCGATAAAATTTAACTCGTGTATATTCCGTCTACTAACTTGTGCTTGTAATTCTTCAGATGGTCTAAGATATGAAATTAGTAGCTCCTCTTAAAGTTATTAATTTTTTAATTCGTTCACTTATTGTATTAGATAGCGCCAGCGTTTCTTCAATATGGTTCTGGGCGAGTACCTTTTAAATGCTGGGCGCGCGCCCGTCGAAGCCGTAGTGGCTACAAAAGTGAATGCATATATGATGCTGGGCACGCGACCGCCCGAGACGCCGGGCGAGTGACTTTCTAATGCTGGGCATTCATACTATGTACACCGTGAAGGTCGCGGCAAAAGATGCTGGCCCTTATAAGCACAAAGGGACATATTAATACTGGGCAGGTAACAACCAAAAAGAAAACAAGATACATGCCCGGCACTGCTAGCGCCCGAACAACAGTGTCATTACGGTACTGGGCACAGTTTTTGTGTTGGGTGGGATAGGGTGTGACCGAGCACAACACTGAGGTAACGAGCACTTCCCGGACAAGCAGGCCAGATTAATGGGGGAACAAACTATGGAAAGAACGAAACGCTCTTTCAGTTCCAACAATACAGACAACTTTCTAACACGGCTAAGTGCAGAAAATTGGCAGTCACTGCTAACTTCTGGAGATGCAGATGTACTCTTCTCTAGTTTTCTTACCACTTTCCTTTATCACTTCAATAAATCATTTCCGCTAAAAAACTGTCCTCGCTTTAAACCCAAAGTCAATTCCTGGATCACACAGGAACTGCGATCCGAAGCCCAGACCTTGCGATCCCTTCATTTCGATCTGAAGTCGTCCAACAACTCGACTAGTAAACAACAATATCGTGATTTAAAAAAGTCTCATGCTAGAAACATTTGCCAAGCTAAACTCTATATAACGACTCCTTAATTTCAGAATATAAGAACACCTCAAAAGCTATTCGGTCCATGATTAAATCACAGACCAATGCCGCGCAACCTTAATGCAACCTCTCTCTTATCGCTAACGGTAAAGTTATATCTGACGCATCATCTCAATGTGAACTCTTTAATGACCTCGTGCAACCCGGCTGGTAAGCCCAATGCATCAATTAACCCTCCTCCTCCTCCAAAACTCCCACGAGCTCTGATCGGCCCAACTATCTTTTTCCACCCAACCACTTCAATCGAAATAGCTACTGTAACTAGAAAACTTAGTTCCAAACACTGATATGGACTTGACGAGATGCCAGGCTCTCATCTTTTCAAATGTATGGACTCTATTTCCGGCCTATTAGCCTACATCATAAATCAATCCTTTTCTGACGGCATTTTCCCCTCAAAACTGAAGGCAGCAAAAATAATCCCTATCTACAAACACAAAGGTAAAAAATGTCTAACTACTGACCCATCTCCCTGCTCTCCTCTTTTTCCAAAATATATGAATACAACATGCACGATCGTCGTGTGGCTCGTTTGGGCTTGTTGTGTGGCTCGTTGGTCTTGTTGTTAGCCTATCTGCTTCCAATGCAGAAGGTCCAGGGTTCGATTCCCGCTTAAGTCAGAAGTTTTTTAACTTCTGATTTGGACTTAAGTCCATCAGTTCTTGTATTAGGAGTTTGTAAACGGTGACTTTGGAGCCGTCCTAGCAACGAAGCACATAATAAATTTCAGAGTGTTTCTGAATCGGCCTTGTTGATTCTGGGTTGATTCGCGGGTGTTCGCACTGTCCATACCACTGATTGCTATATTTCCTATTAAAAATATCGATCTTTGGTTGGTTATCGCTCACTCGTCGATTGCGTCGGGGCCTGCAGGGTTGGCTTGGTCGCTTTGATTTAAAGTCCCCCACTGAAAATCAGTTATATAACTGAGTGGGCAGACTCTAAATAAAATTTATTTTATTTATTTATTTATCATCATTTCTAAATTATCACAACATTCTCTCCCCTACTCAGCATGATTTTTTGAAAAACAAATCCACCGCAATCTCCGGTTTTCTTTCCCCTCTCTACTCTGCTTTGGACAAAGGTGACCATGCGGTAGAGTGTTCTACGACATGACAAAGGCTTTTGATAAGATAGATCACAAAATTCTCCTAGGAAAGCTACATACATACCTATGGCATCCGAGGGATCGCTTTAGATTGGATTTCCTCTTTTCTCTCCGGCCGCTCTCAGGTAGTCGAAATCAAGACAGCCAATGGTCTATCCGTCACCAAAACCCGCTTTAAATCTCTGTCCATAGTCTGTGGAGCAGAGCGGCTAACTACAAGACCAACGAGCAAAAAAAAAAGGTAGGCTAACGCCTAGATGAGGTAATATAGCTGAACTTTTTTTTTAAATAAATAAATTGTGGCAACTAGCATGGAATTCTGAATATTATATTCGACTAGAAGATGTGTACTTTACTTAATACTTGCAAATTTCATGTTGACAGGAAAATGGTACTCCCTAATGACAAAATATGGGTTGTCCCAATTGCTTGATGGACAACAGCAGTTCTATGGCTCCCTGGATGGGAGGAAAATTTTAAGCGTTTAAGAGACGATTTTAAGGTTGCAGGGATGTTGTTTTTTACCCGTAGTTCAATGGCGTTTAACACTGGTGAGTACATAATTATACATGCCGTACTATAATCCCTCCCTACTATCACATGATCATCAGTTGTGATGTTGACGTTGGTACTACTGAACCATGCGGTACACCAACGGACATAGGAACTGTGTAGGGACATGCATAGGAGAGATGGCCAAGCAGAGATCATCAAATTGTCAATGTAACTATCAAGAACTAATTATTTGTAAATAATAAACTACATACAAGTAACTATAAGTGAACATAAGTTTATTAAATGGTGTCAGAATAAAAACTACGAGTTAGAAGATGGCAGTGAACTACTCGCCGCCTCAGAACCTCAGAACGCCTGGATCCCGCCACGGCGTGGTCTAGGTGGAGACAAGGTATGAGATTTATTACGAAGCTACGCAGCTGCATACCAAACAAACTTACTTTTAAACTCCAAAAAAACAAACTATATCCAATTCCACTCAATTCAGAAGATTAAATCTTTAAATAAAATACCATACCTAACTAATTTTTCAGATAATTCAAATATAAAACAAGTTTCATCAAATGTATTTCTAGGCTTAACAATAGACCAAATCCAACATGGCACGATCATATCAATACATTAATACCAAAACTTAATTCGTCTTGTTATGCTATAAGGACCATTCAAGCAGATAAGTAACATCCCCACAGCCAAAAATATGCTACTATTCATTATTTGAGTCATATACAAGGTACGGAATTGAATTTTGGGGTATATCAACCCACATTCATAAAGTTTTTATTATACAAAAAAAAGCAATTAGAGCAATTTGTTCCCTTGATCCCACAGAACACTGTAAACCTTTTTTTATACGCCACAAAATCCTTACCATTTCATGTTTATACATTTTCAAATCAATATTAGTAATTTAAAAAAATATACACACTACTCAGTAAATGCAAATGTCCATGATCATGACACACGTAAAAAAAAATCACCTACAGCTAAACTCATATCACACAAAACTTGGACAAGTAAACTCAGACTACTTACATAAATCTCTTTATAACCATCTTCCAGAATCCATTAAAAACATTTCAAGCTATGACCGTTTCAAACATGAACTCAAACAAATTTTAATTCTAAAAGCCTACTATTATCTTATTGATTACTTAAATGATACACTCACAGAAATTCCTGTTATCACTTGATATTATTGATTAACTATAATAATATAATGAAATGAACCTTATTTTATTACTTCAAATAATATTATTATTTACAATTTATTACATATTATGACAATTTCTCATTATATTAGTATTTGTAACATTTCTTTTTATTTAGCTAAAGGACACATACACTAAAAATTGCTTTGTTGTTACATAAAATGTACAATTTGTCCTAATAAAAAATTGAAATGAAATTGAATAGAAATAGGACAACAGCGAGCAGACTGTT
>JAMZAV010011074.1:0-18395 GCA_024449915.1 Sweltsa coloradensis | reverse complement strand
AATGGTTGTGTATAAAAGAGAAATATCTTTTACCAACGCAAGCAAACATTATCTGTGCTAGATAACAGGGCTCCTCCGTGTGAAAAGATCCACGCTGAGCTAGCGTGAATAGAATTGACAAGTTGTTATTTGGGAAAACAATTTCGAGCACCTGCATTCTTTCGTTGGGACCAAACTATACTTGTCTTGTACTTAGCAGCAAAGGGCCACAAAAAACTTCAAACATTGTCTAGCTAGATGTTTGGACTTTTCCCACGTGCCATTGCGAGTAGGGTAAACTAAATTATTTTATTTTAGCCCAACATCCAACTGTCCAATATAGTAATATAAGCCTGTGTAGGACTCTACTGTATTTGGACAATTTTAGGCCATTTCAGCGCGTTCCTTTTTCTGCAGCCATAAATCCGCATAAATCAATACATTTTTATACAAAATTGGCAAACTTGAACAAAGAACATTATGTACGTTCCTATCATATCAGATTTTAATATTTATCATAGATCAGTTTTTGACCATTTTGACAGATTCTAAACTTTTAGTTTTGTTTTAAATAAATAATCTTTTAAATGGAGAAGTGCTATGATAGATTCCTTTAAAAATAAATTTTTTTTACACAGTTATTGGATGAGCGTAGCTAGCGAAGTGAAGTTTCCTTTTCACTACCTAGAGAAAAAAATCCGTTTTTTGTATTTTTGGCTGTTTGTTAACACGATTCCGGCTAAACCGATACTCCAATGGCGATGAAAATTTTCTGGAGACCTTTAAAACCCTTTTGAACTTAGAACTGCCACGTTTTTTAGAGCAATCGAAAATTATTTCTCATAAAAATCGAAATTTTACGATTTTTTTCGATTTAAAAAAAATTGTCTTCGACTTTAACACCTACATGCTTTATCCTACTGTAATGATTTTTTCACAGAACCTTTTTTTGTGAAATTTGGGCGCAGTCGAATAATTATTTCTTATGAAAATCGCAATTTTACGATTTTTTTCTTTTTTTAAATTTAAAGATTAATTAAAAAATTAAAAATTAAATTTATTTTTTTTTTAATTTAAATTAATTTTTTTTAATGTTCCTTAGAAATGATTTTTTCACAGAAAAACGAAAATCCGCATAGCACATGGAGTAAATGTACCAATTACGCTACCCAAACCGCGCCTAAAAAAAGCTTTTGCGAAGCTTCCTAGTATAAAATCACAAATAAATGGGGGACTAAAATTGGCTGAGAAATTTGAAAGGGCGAGTAAATGAGATGCAAGTAAAATTGGGCACAACCCAAAACCCCAAAGGGTCTTCTAGATCTCCGCTAGCGGGTTAGACGAGCCTCCGTCAGGCGGCGGAGATGTAGTAGACCTTCCCAAAACCCTATGTTGTTGCCATGAATGAACCCTTTTGTAGGCCTAAAATGGGGTTCAATATAAATGGTTTTTTGCTTTTCACGGAAGTATGCATTGCTGGCGGCACGACGGGCTGATTGCTAGTCAGCAACGAAAATTCATCAATGAGCAAATCACTAAAAATTCTTAATGATATAATAAAAAAAAACCCTTTTTTTATTTTAAAACCCATAGATCGGAGATGATATAGGTTATATTTCTATATAAAATATGTTGTTTAAAAAACTCTGTGCTCTGACGTCACCACTAATACAGTCTATTAGAATTGCCTATCATTAAGATTTTGTTTCCCTCAATGATTAAGTTGCGGATGTTTGTTGCTGTTAATCGATAACCCTAAGACTCACGATTCGGCTTTTTTGACGTCAAAACCCAAATTTCCCAATTTCCTAGTCACTAATAAGTTTCGCCTGTTTTGGCATGGCAACAAGGTTCAAACACCCCGAAAAAGACAGGTTTTAAAACAAACGGTTGAAAAATCGCCTCGTTCCGTCCAACCTCATAGGCTCAATGTAGAATGTACGGATCAATAGAAATTATAAAGTAGGCCCATAGAAAACTGTGTATCGGCATTATGGGAATTTTTATAAAAAAAAAATTAATTTATAATTAAATTGATTTGTACATGCCTCACATGGTTAGTTTTAGTATTTTTAACTTATACTATTTCCAGCACAAAAGGGGTTTTATTTGAATTTGATTTGATTGGATTTTTGATTTGATTTATTTGATTTGATTTGATTGATTTGATTTTATTGATTTGAGGTTTGATTGGGGTTTGGGGAAAAGATTTGATTTATTTGATTGATTTGATTTGATTGATTTTTATTTTATTTTATTTGATTTGATTTGATTTGATTTGATTGATTTGATTTTGTTTGTTTTGATTGATTTGATTGATTTGATTTGACTTGATTTGGGATTGACTTGACTTGACTTGATTTGACTTGTCTTGACTTGACTTGATTGACTTGACTTGTCTTGTTTTGTCTGTCTGGTTCTGGTTTTCGGTCTGGTCTGGTCTGATATGATTTGATTTGATTGACTTGACTTGATTTGATTTGTTGATTGATTTGATTGATTTGATTGATTGATTGATTGATTTGATTTGATTTGATTTGATTTGATTGATTTGATTTGATTTGTTTATTTTAATATTATATTATATCAATTTACAAATTGTCAGTAGTAGGCTAGGCCTACTTATCAAATTTCACATTTTAGTTTCTAAAAAACAACTGTTTATGCATTTGAGCCCAGTGTTCTAAATACACCTTGCAAGTTCTATGGCAGGGATAACAATGTTGATGACACCATGTCATTTCCCAATAAGTCAGAAACTAGATGCAGTATGCTATGTGCAAACGTCAATATCAGCATAGGCCTATCTATTTTCCCCCACCCCCCCCCCCCAAAATAAATATATTTATTATAATTATATTTAAAATTATTAATTTTAATATATATATATTCCTTATGTGCCGAGCGCGGCTGTTGAAGATGGGTGGACAGTGTGGATACCAAAAAATTATATAACTAGTTTGAAATCACTTTATTTCCAGGTTAATTAAACAATATCACAGATTATTACCTACGTAATTTGGGAAATGTAGCGAGCAAGCGAAAAATTCCATTTCACTCCACTGGAGAAAAAAATTCCGGAATGTTTTTTTTTCTTTCTTTTTTCTGTATTTTGTGTGTCGTTAACACGATTCCCGGGTAAACATACTCCGATTGGGGATGAAATTTCATGGGGGCCTTTGGAATCTCGAAACTTGAACTGCCACGTTTTTGAGCGCAAACGGGAAATTTTTCTCATAAAAAACGCAATTTTACGATTTTTTTCATTTTAAAAACTTTCTTGATTATAACACCTACATGCTTTAACCGATTGTAATGATTTTTTCACAGAACTTATTCATTAAAATAAGAATTCGTGCGAATTGAGCGTAATCGAAAATTATTTCATGAAAATCGAAATTTTACGTTTTTTTCTTTTTAAAACAATTCTTTGACAAACACCTTATGCTTATCTATTGTAATATTTTTTCACAGAACCTTAATTTATAAATTCATATATTGTGTAAATTGTGCGCAATCGAATAATTACTTATGAAATTTCATATTACATTTTTTCCTTTTTTAATTAAAATTAATTACAAAATTAAAAAATAAAGTTAATTTTTTATTCAATTGAATTTAATTTTTTTAAATCTTCGACTAAGTAATGATTTTTTCACAGAACAACAGAAAATCCGCATAACACATGCAGCCATTGCACAATTACGCTCATCCAACAACGCGGCGGACTTAAGCGTTTTCCTAGTATAACTAAAATTAAAAATATCCTATTGATTATACCGACTCCGACGGGGATAGTCAAGGGTCAAAGACTTTGGGGAATTTCATGGTGTTCCCAAAGTTAATTTTCTAGAAAGATTCCAAATCACCGTCGTGATAAAGGTAAACGCGTTAAATTAGCTCCAAAATAGTAGCGCTTTTTCTAGCATACAAGGAGGTATGAATTGACAAAAGCTGTACGATTGTATGGAAAGCTGATCGAAAAACTTTTCGAAGTGTCGATCTCTGCAAAGTTCATAATAGTATGTCAAAAGGGCTAAAAACATTAATTTTTATGCACAATGACATGATAAAAGTGGTATTAATTTTTATTAACGATACGACCTATTGTAGAGTTGTATAAAGTTATTAAAAAACATTATGAAGGACGGCAAAAAAAGCTGTTTATGGATTTTTCACATTCGGCTTTTTAATTATGTACAAGAATATGGTTGATGAGTGAATAAAAGAGGTCAACATTAAGCGATTATCCTTATACCTAATAATAGTGGTGAGTAGGGAGGCAGTGGAAAGGGATTAGATTCCGTGCCCCACCCCCCACCGCAAACCTCATCCCTTTTTTAAAGACATTATTCTCCCATTCTTCTGTTCCCATATCAGTGCTTGTTTCAGGACCTGGTCCCTGGCTTCCATGTATTTTAGTAGGCAGGGTAAAGTCATTTTTGACATTCCCGGTAATTGTGTTAAAGAAGTTTTTAAAAACTGTGATATAATTAAAACTGTTTGAAGGAACGAAGCTAACGAAAACCACGTATATGCATCACCTTTTTGTCCGTCCGTCCGTCTGCGCTTGTGTCACCTCTCACGATAAAAAAATGAACGCGACTCCGATTTACATGCGTTTCTTATGTTAGCATTGCCCTTAACATAATACATACATACATACATACATACAACATACATAACTACATACATACATACAACATACATACATACATACATACATACATACAACATAACAACATACATACATACATACATACATACATACATACATACAACATACATACATTTCAAAACATACATAATACATACATACCATACATCATACATCTATACATACATACATAAAATACATACTAAACATCAAATAAACTAATTTTAAAAAATTCGGTCATATTTTTATATGTACGTTTCAAAATGCAAATTTACAAAATTAAAAATTGATTTTTAGCGAGCTTAGGACTTTCCACTTACTTTTGAAGTCTGTTTTTTGTTTGTACTGTTCGACAGGTCCATTTCTTAATAAATTTTTTTTACATGCTTAACCCAGCGGGTCTGTTAGTTTTTGACAAAATCCGATCGTTGGTTTTTTTTTTTTAAATTTAAAAAATCGACGTTATGAAATTTTGATAAAAAGTCAACATTTCTCTGTAAATTTTTAAATTTTTACTAAATGTCAAGACCTTAAAAACTTATTGGTTATAATTCGAAAAATATTTTAAAAAAAGGACAGTGGATAAAGAACTTTGGATATGTTAGTACTAAATTTGAATAGTAAATATAAATGTTCAAATCGTTAGGGAATGTTGGGGCCCTTTTAATGTCGTAAATTTTTGTTCATCCAAAGTCTCGCTCAAACGGTCAATGACTTTTTAAATATATTAGTTTCGATTTTAAAAAAAAATATGAAAATATGGACATTTCACTATAAATCATTAGACTACGTTAATTAACATAAAAGGAATAGTTATGGTACGTACACATGTTATATAGTTAAGGTAAATGGGTTGTCTTTCAATGATGGGTTTTGAAGTCTATCTGAGTACCTATTAAACCTTTCTTTACTCAATGGTACTATACTCAATGCTATTACTCTTGCGTATACTTAAAAAATATTTCCTAGGTACCTATAAGGAGTGATGAGTTGGGAGCGATTTTCCAAGAGAAGAAATCTTGGAAAACCATTTGAAGGCAGATCTGGGGGGGGGGGGGGGGCGAAGGCGGGTGTCGTTCTGAAGACCTCATCGTGATGCATGTCATGATCGAGCTACGGTTCCGAACTACCCAGGAAAATACTTCAACCTAGTTAGTCATTTGAAGAGGTTGTATACGAAACTAAATCAAGGAAAAGAAAAAATATGTGCTTCGTATCCAGTTAGCTACAAACAAGGAATAACGAGTCATTATTACACCCTTTGTAATGCGATTTGTTGCTGGACGGCTTCACAGGCGGTGTAAATGCAAACTCCGATTACAGTCCTGATTTTTTTAAATACTAATGGAAGCTTTCATGAACTCCGTACAAAAGTGCTTTTGTGTTTAAATCAATTTCTCACGGATTTACCGGGCATTGATTGATACATAATTTTTGTAGGAAATTACAAGGGGAATATTTTTTCTCGCTGAAACTTTTCGTCCATATCTTCCGCCATTTGAAGATATTCGGAAACAACCGCTTTTGTGCAGACATTTTTCAAGATGGCGGCCAACGCTCCAGCCCGATTTTTTTAGACTTATTTCCCTTTGTTAAGGACACTTTCTGCAAGGTATGTACGAAAATTCAGCTTGTCCGCAATTTTTGTGAAAAAAATATTTCGTTGCTTCACCAAGGTGTATCCACCATGCGTTAATTAACTACACATTCCATTTAGAAGGCCAGCGCCTTTTTTTCTTTCAGGAAAACGATAATACAGCCTTGCCCCCTATAAGGTTATTTTGTAATTGCTTACGTATGTATTATGATGAAATGTTATTTATAAATTCTAATTATGTGACCTCACCTCTAAAACGTTATACATGTCGAGCTTACATAACAAGCAGATGAGTGGATGACAAATATAAAATGAACGAAATTTTAAAAGCTTGTTTCCACGAATGGGAATGTCAACAGTAGCTACTCGGTCGAAGACTACGTCATAGGAACCGGTCCTCGTGCGTAGGCTCTACAAGAGCGGTGGGCTAGTATTTCTGGTTTGCGAAGGTGGGGGGGGGGGGGGGGGGTAGTCTTATTCTTCGGGCAGGTGACTTTCCTCTTAGCAGGAGGCTGTGAGTAGCTCTTGCTCAGCACTAGTGCCAGGACTCGGCATCGGAAGATCGCGGTTCGATTACCGTCCAGTGCCGTAGCCTCGAGCTCATGGGCGTCCCCAGGGGGTGCAAGGTGGGGCAGTGCACCCTCCTGGAAAATGGAAATGTCATATCATTTTCTTCATACATTTTGTATCACTTTCAAATGTCATTATTCTGCTGCCTTTTATACATCGGCAAAGAAAAACCAACTTGGTCCCCTCTCCAAATTCGTTTAAACGTGTTCATGACAAATAACACACTATCAAAATTCCCTGTGGGGCAAAAGTAGGGGGCAGCGCCCCTCATTATCCACCCCCCCCCAGGGTGTCACTTTGTAAAGCAAAGTGCACCCACATGGAAAAAATCCTGAGGTCGCCCATGCACGAGCTTTAACAATCTTCAATTACATACTTGTGTATATGCATATCAAATTATCTTTTTTTTATGAGCATAGAGGACGATTACGTAAGTTTGAATTCTAATGGGAAAATATATTTGGGTGTGTTATTGTTTAGATTTGATTAGTTTTGTATTATTTCCTCTCTCTACCAGTCAAACCCCTACACCGTTCATGATCCCTTACATACAAGCTGATGTTTGCGAGATGGACTTTATCTCTTTCCTCGCCTTTTACGATTAGCAGAGCCATACTCTGGGCCAAATTCTAACCCGGGCCCAGACGGGGAATGTGTACGTATGTAGACTTATTCAAATTCATTTTTATATATTTGATTGATTGATTGATCTTTATTTTCCATGTTGTTTGTAAACATGGTTGTTACATTTTGATATTTTTTGCTCTAATAAGAGTAATACTTGAGGCAGAGCCTTTTTCTTATTATGAATAGCGGTAGAGTCCAGTTAATACGAACTATTTACCGTTTCTCTAACTAAATTAAATTAAATTAAATTGAGACATAATATTAGGACTTACGAATACATAATGCACTAGCTATCTAGTAATCATGGTAAATGGGTAGTACAAATATTTTTTATGTGTGTATAAACTAGGAAGCTCGCAATGTAACATATAACATGTATTTTGTAACTGGCTATTTAAGCTAATAAATAAAGGCATTATATAATATATAAAAAAGCTTATCAGGCGCGTTGCTGGATGAGCGTAATTGTGTTAATGAGAAATAATTTTTTTAGATTGCGCTCAAATTTCACACGAATATATAAATTCATAAAATTAAGGTTCTGTGAAAAATCATTACAATCGGATAAAGCACGTAGTAGCCCGAAAAGCCAGTGACATTTTCTATTGCGTCATAAGGTACATATGTTTGGACCATTGGAGTAGAAGCGGAAATTCAAGTCATTTTCAAAAATGCGCGTCTTACGAGTCAACGTGGGGGGCGTTTACCCGCCAGACGTCCCCAAAGTGGGCCCCAAAAAGGGTCAAATCTGCCCCTATTAAGTATACATGATTTAAACATACGAAACTTTATAAAATAAGTTAGCGTAAAAAAGAATATCACTTGGACAAAGAGCTGCGTTGGACTGTTGACCCGTCAGATGCCCCCAAAGTGGGCCCCAAAAAAAGTCAACTCTGCCCTCATGAGGTATACGTGATTCAAACATACGTCATTTTATAGTGAAAATTACCAGAAAAACGAATATAAATCGTTAGAGGGCTTCATTGGGCCGTTGACCCACAGACGCCCCCAAAGTGGCCCCCCAAAAAAGTCAAATCTGCCCTCAATAGATATACATGATTTAAAACATACGCCCATGTTGTATAAAAAGTTCCCAGGAAAACGAATATCATTCGTCAGACGAGCTGCTTTGGGGGCTTGACCCTTAGGTAAACCCAAAGTGGGCCCCAAAAAAGTCAAATCTGCCTCATGAGGTTACATGATTAAAAATATACGTCATTTTATAGAAAAGGTTTACCAGGAAAACGAATATTACTGTCAGACGAGCTGCGTTGGGTCTTTGACCCGCTAAGTAAACCCCCGAAGGGGCCCTCAAAAAGGTTGATTTTGTCCCCATAGGGTAAACATAATTCAAACATACGTCTTTTTATAGAGTCATTTACCAAGAAATCGAATATCACTTGTCAGATGGTTGCGTCTTGCGTTGGGGCTTTGACCCGTTGGGTTCCCTCCAAAGTGGGCCCCCAAAGATGTCAAATCTGCCTTTAAGACTGTTTCCCAAGCTCGGGCCAACTTTTATTACAATTTTAAATGCCCACGTAAAAGCATGCTTGATCATAAAATGCCTCTAATTTCACATACAGAACGTACCGCTTTTTAACTTTATTTTCAGCCAAAAAATCTGTATTTTTTGGGAGGCTGTTCAGAAAGGATGAGCGTATGTCGCTATCAAAGCACATTTTGAGATTTCAAATAATTATCTCCTACAAAAAATCGGTAAATTTTACAAATTAACAGTGTTGTCATATTGACGGTCATTTAATAAAAAAAAGTGAGCAATTTTTGAAAAATGTGCCTAGATACCCCCTATAACAACATTCTTACTTAACATTTTGTTGCAAAGCACAACCCGATAGGACCACCGATAGAGCTTCCAAGTAAATCCAGAGTCCAACTTTACCTCGGCGCTCTGCGTCAAAGCCTGGTTTTCTCTAGCTTGTCTCAGAGCAGGGCTCTGCTAATCGTAAAAGGCGATTTTAAGAGAAAAAGCCCACCTCGCAAACATCAGCTAGTAAGAAAAGTAGTATATTACTCCCCAAATCTAGAGGCGAGCTCTGGCAATCGTCGTCGGGGACCTTGCCCCCTTCCCTGGTCTAGTTCTCCGACGACGATGACAATGACATAATGAACGATGACAAAGACGATGACGACCGCGACGTGAGAGACCCCCTTTCCTCCCCTTACCTGTGGCTGGTTCTGACCAGCATGGGCCCCTCTCCTCCCCCCCTAGGTTAGAGTGGTGTATTATGACTTAACGGTTGACACGTCCTTATCCAAACAATCCAAAAAGTCTTAAGGTATACATAATTGAAACATTCGGCATTCTATAGTAAAAGTGACCATGAAAAAGAATATTACTCATCATTATTTCATCATTTTTTGGGATTTATGTAGGCAATATTTTAAAATTATACATTATAATGTCATATATAATTGTTAAACCTTGGGTTTTTTTGTAGGCGACAATGACGCTGTTAAATTGGCTCCATAGACAGAAATTTTAAAAAAATGCCATTATGTATAATATATAGAGATGTTAAATACAGACCAAGGGTGGTTCCTCTATGATCTGTCCCTTCGTCACTTGAAAGAGATTATGCAATGCTATTTAGAAGGAGAGAATTTCGATGAGGATGATGTTGACATAGATGTTTCGGAAGCAGCGTACAGTGATGACGAATGTGATTACAGTTTTAATTTTTTTACAATTTATTTATTCTAATGCTCAATTGTCTTTAATGAAAAGTATTGCATGTTTCAACGCAGTAAAAGATTATTACGTTTGTTATGATATGATGATGATGATGATAACTAATAAAATGTTTTAAAGGTACAAGCGTACAGTGATACGAATGTGGTAAAAAGTTTGATATTTGAAGTTAATTATACCAAACCAATTTATATATCCTAATCTTCAATTGTTTGTAAAATTATAAACACTATTTGCATGATTTAACACATTAAAAATTCTTTCTTATGATATGATGATGATTTCTTTTGAAGATTACTATGATAAAAAGTTCAAACATACTGTGAAACGAATGTATGGAAGTTTGATGTTTGGAGTTAATTATGACTAAACAATTTATATATTCTAACCCTCAATTGTTTTTAAAGTTTATAAAAACGTGTTGCATGATTCAACGCGTATTAAAGATTATTGCTTAATGGGTTATCATATGATGATAATTACTTACGTAAAATTCTGATGACTATGATCTCATTTCTTATTTATAAAAGTAAATGATTGTCAATGATTATCTTGTATCGTTGTACAATATGCAAAACTTTAAGCTAATCTGTGATTTAAAAGTCAGGAAACTGTCATAGTATCATGCAACAACTAGTAAATTAAACACAACTCTTCATGGTTAAAAAAAAAAATTACAACACTCTTTACAGTTTACACCCTAACATACTATACATACACCATTATTATTATAATTACCATAAAACGAAGTATAACAGTCTTCCTGAATTATTCATCGATCTATATCACCAAAAAATAAAAAAAGTGGTAGTTGCAGGGCTCAATGACCCCAAAAAATGCATAAACATCATGATACATATTATCGCCACGAATCCGATTAAAAACCAACATAATTTCGTAAGTATTCGAGACAAAACATTTTTTTAAAATTTTTTTAGGGGGGGGGAGGGGAGGGGGGGGGAAGTGGCGGGTAAGGGCATAACACAGCCAGTTGACAAGTGATATTCTTCCGAGGTAAATTTTTTTATAAAATGCCGTATTTTATATGATCATTTTTTGGGCCCAATTTCGATGCCGTTTGATGGGTCCAAGTCGCAACGCAGATGTCTGACGACTAATATTAGTCCTCCTGGAATTTACCTTTAAAATGACGTATGTTTGAATCATGAATACTTATGAGGGCAGATTTGACCTTTTTGGGCCCACTTCGGGGGCGTTGACGGATCAAAGCCTCAACGCAGCCCGTATGACGAGTGATATTCGTTTTCCTGGTAAAATGGCTCTATAAAATGACGTAGCCTATGTTTGAATTTTGTATATCCTACGGGGGCAGATTTGACCATTTTGGGGGCCCACTTTGGGGGTATCTAACGGGTCAAAGCCTGAGGCAGCTCGTCTGACGAGTGATATTCGTTTTCCTGGTGCCTTTTTCTATAAAGTGACGTAGTGTTGGAATCATTGATACCTTATGAGGGCATATTTGTCTTTTTTTTGGGGTGCACTTTGGGGGTTACCTAACGGGTCAAAGCCCCACGGCAGCTCGTCTGGCGAAAGATATTCGTTTCCTGGTAACTTTTTATACAACATGACGTATGTTTAAATCATGTATACCTATTGAGGGCAGATTTGACTTTGTTTGGGGGGCCCACTTTGGGGGCGTCTGTGGGGTCGACGGCCCAACGCAGCCCGTCTGACGAGTCATATTCGTTTTTCTGGTAATTTTTTACTATTAAAAGACATATGTTTGAATCATGTATATCTTATGAGGGCAGAGTTGATTTTTTTGGGGCCCACTTTGGGGGCGTCTGACGGTCACGGCCCAACGAGGTCCTTGTACGAGTGATATTCTTTTTTTGGGGGAACTTATTTTATGAAAAAAATTTGTATGTTTTAATCATGTATACTTAATAGGGGCAGATTTGACCCTTTTTGGGCCCACTTTGGGGGCGTCTGACGGGTAAACGCCCCCACGTTGACTCGTAAGACGCGCATTTTTGAAAATGACTTGAATTTCCGCTTCTACTCCCAAAGGTCCAAACATATGTACCTTATGAGGCAATAGAAACTGTCACTGGCTCTCCGTCTATAGGAGTTATAAGTTGATTATTTATTTAAATCGAAAAAAATCGTAAAATTGCGATTTTCATGAGAAATAATTTTTCGATTGCCATCAAATTTCACACGAATATATTTATTCATAAAATTAATGTTCTGTAAAAAAGTAATTACATTCTGATAAAGCATCTAGGTGTAATAAGCGAAGAAATGTTTTTAAAAAAACGAAAAAAAAATCGTAAAATTTAGATTTTCATGAGAAATAATTTTTAGATTGCGCTCAAAAACGTGGCAGTCTTAAGTTCAAAGATTTCGAAGGCCTCCAAAAAATGTCATCGTAATTGGAGTATCGGTTTAGCTGGAATCGGGTTAACAAACACACAAAAATACAAATATATATATTATATATATTCTGGATTTTTTCTTCAGTGTGGTTAAATGGAATCTTTCGCTTCGCTCATCCCCCGGAAAAGACATTTCTGTCTTTGTAAAAATAGAGGGTGTGCATTAAATAAACATAAATAATCTTAAAATGAATAATGAATAAATAAATAAGTTAACAGCAGCTGTTAAATTTAAATAAAATGACGGTAAAAGTGAAAACATGGTTGTTAAGTTTTTTTTTTCTTTTTTCCCTTTTTTTTCATTCCCCACCTTTTCTTATATTTGATTCATTCATTAAATACATTTAATATCATTTTATTCGTTAACCAAAAAGTTGTGTTTAAATTTTAATGCATTGTTGTTGTAATGCTACTATTTCAAATATGTACTTATATTTAGTTTTTTGTAGTTTAGCATCTATGTAGTTAGATTTATTTAGTTGTCCTCCTTTTTAAATCAGTTTTTATAACATGAATAGGATAGACGTTAAATAAAATATAATAAATAAATAATAAATATTATTATTGTGGGTCTATATTTTATAAAATGACGGTATTTGTGAAAACATGGTTGTTCAGAATATTATTATTATGGGTCTATATATTGCAAACGTCTGGAACAATAGTTATATTATCATTTAGTAAAGGTATAGGTAAATATATAAACGAGGTGGTTAGGCCTATACAGTGAAGAAATGGTTAGATTTTAGAATATTTTACTTAATTAAGGAGCATTAGATAGATACGTACATGTTTACTTCATTATACTTAAAATTATTATACAAATTATTAAAATTAAATATTCCTTGTGATGATGGCCCTTTAAACAGTATTTTTGTTTCTGCACTTTACTATGCTTAGTCCACGGGTTGTTATATTGACTTTGTGAATGATTTACAGTTTATAACATTGGTTATGTAGCTTATTGACTTGGTAAGGAGCCATTTCTTTGAGTGCAGATTAAATAGCTGCTTTTGACTTTATATTTCGGGTTTTTATTGGTAGATGCTGGCAATATTTTTGGTCCTAGAAATGTGGCATATCTTTGTTGAATTCCTTTATTTATGCTATGATTAAATATCTATTACTTCTCGGACGAGTGACTATAATTCATAGTTTTGTGCGGGGTCTAGGGGTATCTTATTTGCATGCACACTGCGACGCAGAGAGAGATTGTATAGTTATAATGATTGTATCCCACGCATACAAAAACCTTGTAATTATACAGCCAAACCTTACACACTCACAAGTAAGATCTAAAAGAAGTGCCAAGCTCATGTAGGCCCCTACCATTCTTCTACTTGCGCATTCTTAATTCATAAACGTACACAGTCCCGTAACAACATCCTTGAAAAGCTTGGCAAAATAGAATTTGCAACTTTAAACGTAATAGAATAGTAGTTGATGCAAATTCTAGTTTGCCAATTAATTGAAACGTAATAGTTCATGTAAATGGCGCGGATTGGCTGCGGCGCTCTAGCGTGCACCTAAATATAAGTTATATTTTAATTGTTGTATTAACAATGTATTTGCATATTTATAATGTGTATGGTTTTAGTGTTCAGTGACCACGGAACCGTTAAATGAGTCAACATATCGTCAGCTTCACTAGGCTTAACACGTTTCATACGTCACCAAATATTATACTCGTCAGGCAAGGCAACCTCTCCCCAGTACGTGCGTATTGCGTGGGTGGGGTGGGGTGCCCTGCCCACGCGATTTCGCCATATAATACATTCGCACTTTCGCACTTTCAATTTCTGGTTTTAACTCGTCTATACCACAAAACCCGTTTCTTACTGACAGTTTCTCAAGAATACTTGTCTCAGCCAAAGACGTCATCAGTGTTAAGAATTCACAAATCGACTGCATGGGTCATGCATCAAAAACAAAAAGCGATCCCACGATTTCATTATTTTAATATAATTTTGTGTAATAATATTGTGTGTTAGGGGACAAATATTAAGCTTGTATTATTGGTAGGCCTACCGGTAATTGAGGGTAAAGTTGAACGCTATCCACACATTAGTGTATCAAATAAAAAAATATATACAAGTAAAAACAAATAATGTAAAAGTGAAACTAATATCTTCCGTGCTGTTTATTTGACAGTTAATACAAAATTCAGCACAATGCATTTTCATTATACAATTATTAGATTATAGAATCTAGAACAACAACCTTATAGCATATATTATTGCATCTAGGGCGACGGTCGTTCGTCCGCAGCCAAGCACACGCGACTGCTAGTAGGCGATGATAACTCGACCCTGTTTACTTCTACCCGAGTTGGGGGGTTTTCAGCTATCTGCACACGCCGTCCCGAAAGATTTACAATCTTGAAACTCGGTATATGACCTGATATGTGGTCCATGACATACAAAAAAAAAGACCGATACGATAACCGTTCTGTGTTAAAAAAGTGGGTAAAAGTCGACAAAAAACCTTCCGGCTGCTGGTTGGTTGGTTGGGGGGGGGGGGGGATTCTGACAGAGAGGAATAAGAGCCTACAGAGAAAATGGTACATCTTAGAACTATGAAACTTGGGCCACACTTAGATGTACCTCAGACTCATATACTTCCGCCGAGAGGCAAGCAATATTCCACCCCCAACACCCCCTAATATTCCCCTAAAATTGGAATAATTCATAGCTTTAACCCAAAATTGAATTTTTATTCAAATTAGTTATTAAAATTATAATCTAATGTGTTTTAATCCCATCGGCCTATTCTCATTATATAAACCACATTTTGTCAACCCCCATCCCTAATAGTTTATATTATTTTTACATTGATTTCCAGCATTCACCATGAAGGCACTTAATGAGTTATCACCATGAAATTTCGCATGATGGTACATAATAATATGAAAAATAATCCGCCGAGAGGCAAGCGATATTACACCCCCAACACCCCCTAAAATTGGAATACTTCATAGCTCTAACCTAAAATTGATTTTTTATTCAAATTAGTTGGATGAGCGTAGCGAGCGTAGCGAGCGAAGCAAATATTCCATTCTACTACATTGGAGAAAAAAATCCGGAATGTTTTTTTCTTTTTCTTTTTTTCCTTTTTTTTGTATTTTTGTTTTTTGTGTGTCTGTGAAACACGATTTCGGCTAAACCGATACTCCGATTGCGATGAAATTTTTTGGGGGCCTTCGAAATCTCTGAACTTAGAACTGCCACGTTTTTGAGCGCAATCGGAAAATTTTTCTCATGAAAATCGCAATTTTACGATTTTTTTCGATTTTTAAAAAATTTCCTCGACTTATAACACCTACATGCTTTATCCGATTGAAATGATTTTTTCGCAGAACCTTAATTTTATGAATTAATATATTATTGTTAAATTTGAGCGCAATCGAGAAATTATTTCGAATAAAAATTTCAATTTTACGATTTTATTTAAACAATTACGATTAATTTTAAAAAATTAAATGAATAAAGTTTCTTTATTATTTTATTTTAATTTAATTTAAAAAAATTCAATTTAATAATGATTTTACCACAGAACAACAGAAAAGTCGCATAACACATGGCAGCTCAATGCACCAATTACGCTCATCCAACAACGCGGCGGGACTTAAGCGTTTTCTAGTTATTAAAATTATGTTGTATTAAAAAAATGAATTTGAAAAAAAATCAACATATTGTCGATTTATGATGTAAACGCGATTTGACCTATTTGACCTTTACTTACCTCAATATATTTTTATTTACAATATTTTCATTGTTTATGAATAAATACGTAATTAATCATTAATGAAGAGCAAACAGATCCAAAAAATATTATTTTTACAGTAAAATTGATTTTTATAAGACTAACTTTTTGACCTCCAGTGAGTAAATGGAGTGAAATCTTCAATCTATCCATATTAATCAATCATTGATCAATAGGTCATACAGTACCTTTTCACACATTTTTATGAATGTACCTCCTTATGAACTATTGTTGCACCATTTTCTCAATCTTTTTTGATTATTTTGAACATGGACTAAGGATAGTAATTTAAACATGTCACTGTTAATTTCTTTGCTTTCCAGGACCAAAGAAAACCATATAATTATACCTTTATTATTAGACTTTTATTATTATAATATTAGACTTTGTGGGCTTCTCAAAGATATATGTATTAAATGCCTATTATAAATAAAATGTAACATGTATTTGAGAATAAAAGCACATCTGAATCTGAATTATCAAACTTAAATGAAAATGTTCCCGGGTACTTAACACATGACTCGCTCACTCGTCTAACAACGACTAATGCGTTTCCCTAATCTACTTGGCTAAGGCGCCCTCATACCCAAAATGTGAAAGACCTGGGTTCAAACCACCGGTCAGAAAAGATTTTTTTATTTCTGGATTGTATTTAAAAAATTATAAAACATGTTTTGAAATGCATACACTCTGATGGAAAACATAGCCAGTACAAAATACAAGTAAAAATTGCAAGGTTTACTCAATGTCCCAGCAGAATTTAGGGGAACCTCGGCTGTGCCAGATTCGATAAACCTTGGTCACTGCTATGCATGTTACCACAGCCTGACAAAAATTATTCGATAAAAATGACTTCAAGAACAAAAGCATTGTTGTTAAAATGAAACCGACACATTTCATGCATATTTTTCTATTTATTATGTCTTATAGGTTTAAATCGCAACGGGTTGTGCTCATTTTGTTAGCAGTTCTCAGTTATACCAGGTCACGGATGTCTGTTTAAAATTTCAGCTCAATCTATTTGGCCGTTCGGCCGTATGGGACCAAACAAACAAACAGACATACATTTAACATACAGACTCATTCACGACCAAGGCCCGTTTGACTTACGTTGATTATATTGATTATTTTATTATTTGCCAACGTTTCAAAGACCATGTTGTCTTTTGTCTTACTACTCAGGACTTGAAAATATGACGTTTATGAACTGACTTGTTTTTCATGAACAGATTTGTAATTTTGCTTGAGACATTTCTATTTCGTAGTCTGCCGCTCCAGTCAGTTTCATCTGCGTAAGGAACTACCTCATGCTGGGCCTGTGGTGTGTTCTCCAAAGGATTTACTTTTATTTATTGGTCTTATTTAATCGCCTCTATATAGGCCTACTCGAGGCACTGCTGAATCCAACGTTATATCAAATTTGCTGATCGATCATGCATTTTTAGAATAAGGATAGGAAGTGTAAATAAAAACGTGTTTTTGGTAGATAGATACATTTTATTTTATTTTAAACACACGTTACAGAATAAGCTGTTATGGATGAGCAATCTTAGGCACGTACACAACACATATAGGTAGGTAGTCAGGCTTAGCGAGTGAGCAAAGGTTGACTATTTGTGACAACTCTGAATTAAACTTAAGAGGTGAACTGATAAATGTGATGTAAGTCTACTACAACGAACTGAAAAGACTACGGGTTAGGAACAAGAGGGACTGATAAATCGACTAACAGTGGGATTTAGTCTTGCAGAGTTGTCCAAAAAGGTAAATCTTGGGTAGTAAGGGTTTAAACATAATACGGTACTATAGGTTTTTAAACTACTGTACTGGTAGTATTTTTAAATTACAATATAAAGAACTTAATATAAAGAACAATATATGAATGATAATATAGAACATGCATTTTAGGCAAATTCCTGATTGCTCGGCTGAATGATCACAGATCTGAAATTTTGAACAGTTGTCACATAAGTGGTAATGAAAAGCTCTACAATCACACATTTTTTATTTTTTATTGTAAAAAAAAATTTAAGTCCGCATATTGTTTTAGGTTGATTCCCACAACGTATTGATAACCTATCCAATATCATGTAT
>JAMZAV010011073.1:0-22229 GCA_024449915.1 Sweltsa coloradensis | reverse complement strand
GTGCATCGATCAAACATACGTTACTGTGTTGGTGGGGGACAGGATTGAGTTCCCTCAAGTGCAACATAACATATTGAAGATACACACATAAATCCTAAACATAGAAATGGAAAAAAAAACTTACATATAAGAGGCGTCAAGATGCAAAACTAGCCATATTCAAATCACGTAAATCGTTAGAAATGGCAAAAAACTATTTCTCAATTATTAAGAAGTCATAATGTGATCATAATGTTGTTAATTAATATAGCCAATTATAATATGGAAATGGCTGAGTTTGCATCTTACGATTATAGTTGTCAGGGTTCGAATCTTACTGAATATAACTTACTTTTGAATTTGATTTACAATCGTCACAATAATAATATTTAATACACTTCAGAAGTTAAAAAATCCATTCCGTTCGGGGTTCGAATCCGAGTCTCCCACATTACAGGTAGGCGACTACCGTCTAGCCACTAGCCTGCTAACTGCTACCTACTTACACCTTTGGGCATACACTTTTGAAGTCTACCTACTATGGCTACTCACAGCAAAAAGTCATCAACAACCCTAACGATAAACATAAACAATAAACAAACCCTAACCTCACTTTTCACATGAAACCATTGAAAAGAATGCTTGACTGGATGTAAGTATTTGTATTTGCTGTTATAATCAATTTTATTATCGTAATATCATCAATTCATAACACTTTAACTCCATAAGTAGCTTCTAGATGTAGGTTTGTGGCTGCGAAATTACTGGTCGCCATTTTGCTAGCAGGCTAGTAGGCTTCGTAGTGTATACTTTCGCCTGCTGTCTGATGTTTGCTAGCCTGCTAGCCAAATCGGAGCTTTGGTCGCCTGCTATAGACTTCACTTCCGGTAAATGAGTCCACTAGGCTAGTAGGCCCTACACTAGCGTGAAAATGAAGCATTGGAACGCAGCCTGAGTTTCAACACTGTTAGTTTTGCTTGTATATTAGTTGGTTGTTTCGTCTCCTGGTATGGTGAGTGTAACGTTCCCATTTTAATTTATTTAACATGTACCCTCACATCTATTTTACTCAAGATTGTAAACTTTTTATACTGTTTCGAAGTAAAAGCTTGGTATCAACGCCTTGTTTTGTTCATCAGAGTCTAATTGTGTTTCAGATACAGCAGACTTATGGTACCCCGTAGCTGGCGGCCTGTCACCCGTCGTCACAGGAAGTGTGAACCCTCACAACAGCAGCGACATCGAGCAATATTGTCAGGAAGATTTGTCTCGTCCTGAACCTGAGCGAGCAGTAACAAGTGATAGTGGCCTTCGGCTACTCAACGAAAGACAATGTGATGAAGACATCTGTAAGAAAAGCTTTTGGCAGTCGACGTATTCTAGCAAATCATATAATTCATGAATGTGGAAAAGATTTAAAATGCCCTTTGTGCAAGAAAGAATTTAAGTCACAAAGTTATTTCAATGTACACATAATTTATGAATGTGGTCAAGATCTCAAATGTCGTAAGTGTAATAAACGATTTAGTCATTATTCTCATTTGAGTACTCACACTAAGCGCGAGTGCGGTCAAGATCTCAGTTGTAAAACGTGTAATAAACGTTTTGGTAGTTTTTGTACTCTCAGAGAACACATGAATCACTCGTGTGGTCAGGATCTCAGTTGTCAGACTTGCAGCAAACGCTTTACGAATAAACGTAATCTTATTGCGCATGTGAAATATGAGTGCGGGAAGGTTCTGACTTGCCCAACCTGTCATAAAGTGTTGGGCTCAAAAAGTTCTCTGGGCAGGCACGTGAAAATGTGTTTGGCATAGCGTGCTACAAGTGCAACAAAACTGTTGCTATCTAGTATTGATTTCATTTTTTTTATTTATGGCCAACCAATGTGTACATTATCCTCCCCCTAATAAATGATGTAGTGCTCTGAAAACTCATCATAATTGGTCGTGTGACACAATAAGTGGCTAACTTGCAAACACCCGCAAAAACACATACCCTTTCTACTGTGATGATCACGGACATTGTATTTTGATTATTATTTGTATTATGTCACATTCATAAGTAAACCTCATCTTCTTGCTTAGTTTTTTTATATTTTGAATACATTTTCCTCGTATTTAGAAAATATGTTATTTCCACTTTGATCGATGTTGAAGGCATAATATGCACGTACAACACAGTTCTTTAACTTTGTACGGCCAAACGTATTATTTTAACGTTATGTTCTTGTGGTGTAGAAACAGATTTGGAGAGCGTTACCATGAACGGTGGTTGTACATGGCCACCCTGTAAATAAAATCTGTGGATATGCAACTACATACTAAACATTTGTAAAATTAAATTGACAAGGCATCATTTTAGTTTCTAAATGAATTAATGTATTCTGATATTTTAAAACAAACTATCCATTCTGTTATATGATAACCTCAACTATGTTAACCCTTCATCATCTTCAAAATAAAAAATAAAAGTGTCATTGTCTTCTTGTTCAATCTCTTTCACGCACGCAGTCGAGTTGTCTTACTAGGCTTCATCAGTCTAGGTGTGTATTAATATGTATAAAATATTTAAAAACATAAATGGAACTGAATCATTTAGGCTTGGTTGACGAACGTAATCGCGGTAAGATTACCACATTTGCAACACTTAATCTGGTTGAGGTTGGATTGTCGAAGTGAGTTGTGTTTGTTTATATTGGGCATCATAAAAGTCATCACCTATTTTACGCTGATGTTCTACTGTGTTTACAATTTGTAAATATTATTTATTTTTGTATCTAATAAATTTTGCGGTATGTATATTCTGTTTCAAAATTGGTCCCGAGCTTTATTTAGTGAGGTGAAATCTGTTTCTGTGTTTCAGATACAACAAACATGAACTACCACAAGGTTGCACCCGTCGTCATAGCAAGTGTAAACGGTCACCACGGTAACAACGGCATCGAGCAATCGAGTCATGAAGATGTGTCTCGTTCTAGGCTTGAGTGTCCAGTTTTTAGTGTCAGTGGCCTAGGAGTACTAACTGAACGGCAATGTGGTACAGACATATTATGTCCGAAATGCCATTGAGCTTTTTGCATTGGAAGTCCTTCTGCAGATCATATCAAAGATGTGCATGGAAACGATTAGATATGACCTTTAAGCAAGAAAGAATTAAAGTGTAAAAACTTATTTAAATATTCACATGATTAATGAATCTGGTGAAGATCACTGTCGTCGTGCATGTAACACACTTTTTATGTCGATCGTTGGTCTTGTAGTAAGCGTGTCTGCTTCCAATGCAGAAGGTCCAAAGTTCGATTTCCGCTCTAGGCAGAAATTTTTAATCTTCTGATTTGGCATCAGTTCTTGTCGTAATTAGTAAACGGTGAATTTAGAGCCGTCCTAGCAATGATTCACATAATACATTCAAGGTTGTTCTGAATCGCCATGTTCCGCGGGTGTTTGCACTGTCCATACCACTGATTGATATATCTCTTATAAAAAATATCGATCTTTGGTTGGCTATCGCTCACTTGTCGATTGTTTCGGGACCTACAGGGTTGGCTTGGTCGCTTTGGTTTAATGTCCCCCACTGAAAGTCAGTTATATGACTGAGTGGGTAGACTCTAAATAGGAATTTATTTATTTTATTTTTGTATTAAATAATTTATTTTTGACAGCATGCAGAAAACGAATCATTACGAATCATCGCAATCTCATTGCGCACATGAAATATGAGTGTGGGAAGGTTCTGTGGTTCCCAATCTGCCATAAAGTGCTGGGCACGAAGCGTTCGCTGGGCAAGCACGTGAAAATATGTCAGGAAGATTTGTTTCGTCCTGAACCTGAGCGAGCAGTAACAAGTGATAGTGGCCTTCTGCTACTCAACGAACGGCAATGTTTTGAAGACATGATCTGTCCGAAATGCCAGAGAGCTTTTAGCAGTCGACGCATTCCAGCAAATCATATCATAGACGAGTGTGCAAAAGATTTGATGTGCCCTTTATGTAAGAAAGAATTTAAGACACAAAGTAATTTCAATTTAAACATAATTTAAGAGGTGGACAGAATCTTAGTTGTCTTAAGTGTCTTAAACTGTTTGGAAATTATGCTACACTCAGATCACATATTAATCAAATGGGTGTGGTCAAGATCTAGTTGTCATACGTGTAATAAACGTTTTAATCAATATTGTACTCTCAGACAACTCATTAACTTATAACTATTCGAGTGTGGACAAGACATGAATTGCCAGACTTTAACAATCGCTTTACAAATGATCGTACTCTCATTGCGCACATGAAATATGACTGCGGGAAGGTTCTGTGTTGCCCGGCCTGCCATAAAGTGTTGAGTACGAAGTGTTCGCTGGACAGACACGTGAAAATGTGTTTGGCATAGAGTGCTACAAGAGCAACAAAATTGTTGCTATGTGATATAAACTTCAATGTTTTCATTCAAATCTAATGTGTGCATTATCCTCGCTTGTAAAAATAATTTAGTTCTCTGACGACTTAGTAGTGTGACACAAGATTAGACACACTTTCTTATCTTCTTATTTATTTCCTTATTTAAATTTCGAAAACATATCCTTGTATTTTGGAAATGTTATTTTATATTGAAGGCATTACATGCACGTAAAACACACCATCTCCTAAAACTTTGTGTGGCTATACGTATTATGTGAATGTTTTGTACTTCTGGTGTATAAACAGGTATGTTGGGTTTTACCAGGAACGACTATTGCCCGTCTGTAAAGTGAAGTCAAGTCATAGGATTCGTAACTGTATTCATTACATTTGTACAATTATATTGACATAGCATCACTTGAGTTTAAAAAACTTATAGACCAAACTGTCTTTCCAGGTATATGACCACCTCATCTATGTAAACCCTTTACTCTCTCTACTCTCTGCTCGTCTCCATTTGTGTTCCAATGTGTATAAAATATGGATAAATAAAATGTATTACTTGGGCTTGGTCGACAAACGCAATAAACGTAAGATCATCACTTTTGCAACTTTACTTTTACAAACTTACTGCTTGTAGTCAGGCGGCATACCTAGAGATATCCATGGGATACTTCAATTTTAGTATAAAAGCATGAAATTTGGCATGATGTTCGGACATACCCTACTGATGATTTAAGGAAATGGAGCCAATCGAAAATTTATCCAGGAACCCCTCAAATCAAAGATGGCGTCCAAATATGGCCTTATTTAAAAAAAATTATGGTCCTATGTTATTCATTTTCACTTTATGCACGTACTTTCAAGTACTGAATATAAATTTGAGGTTCAAATTAACTTTTTTAATTTAGAAACCTCTCAAAATTAAAGATGGCGGCAAAAAAATCAGTTTGTCATTTATTACGGATTCGGTTGAATTCCGGTTTCTACACGTATATTGAGCTGCTGAGTATCATTTTGAGGTAAAAATATGTTTTGTGACATTTATTGGTCACATAACCTAGAAAAAGTTTGAAAAAGGACGAAACAAGATTTTGTAATGTGATTATATACTTATCACTGGTAGCCAAACCTGATAAAAACACACTAGTACGTATTTAACATTAAACAGTGTTTGCTAAATACGTACTAGTGTGTTTTTATCAGTTTTGGCTACAAGTGATAAGTAAATAATCACATTACAAAATCTTGTTTTGTCTTTTTTCAATCTTTTTCTAGGTTATGTGACCAATAAATGTCACAAACATAATTTTTACCTCAAAATGATACTCAGCAGCTCAATATACTTGTAAAAACCGAAATTCAATCAAATCCGTTAATAAATGACAAACTGATTTTTTGGCCGCCATCTTTAATTTTGAGAGGTTTCTGATCCAAAAAAGTTAATTTGAACCTCAAATTTATATTCAATACTTGAAAGTACGTGCGTAAAGTGAAAATGAATAACATAGCACCATAATTTTTAAAAATTAGGCCATGTTTGGATGCCATGTTTGATTTGAGGGGTTCCTGGGTAAATTTTCGATTGACTCCATTTCCTTAAATCATCAGTAGGGTATGTCCGATCATCATGCCAAATTTCATGCTTTTATACTAAAATTGAAGTATTCTCCAGGTATGCCGCCTGACTATTGCCGATATAGCATGCCAGTGTTGTTCTCGGATGGTCTTCTTGTAGTACTCTGTTTGTAGCCGTTTTGTATATTTGAACAGAGCGCGTTTTGTGAGGTTGGCAACCTGCCATGCTTCATGGTTTCCGCGTCGAGTGGGCGGTGACTGGTGATTTACGTTGGTAGTACCATGGAGTTGGATGAGAAGGAGGTCTAGCTCAAATGGAACAGCACGTCCACGATCGTGTTTGTTTGTCTGAGCCTATTCGCCATTTTGATTGTTATAACCACTACTAGCAGGTTAAACTTTGCTACAATGAACTGTGGTAGGCCCTAGGTTACCTTGGTTACCCAAGTAAACAATCAAAATGTCTGCCAATTTGAAGTGCTAACTTGTACACCGCCGACCACACACCTGCGCCTCCAGTACGCCAGTACTATTTATAACTCCATGGTAGTACTTTGTTGCAAATGATGGGATTAGGAGCTAGTTGACAAGACATAAATAATGTGACAGGATTGGCTCTTTCAACTTCTCTTCTTGAGCGATGTAGTCGCAGATTTAGTTTTTAACCTGGGCTAATCGCCTCGTGGCGATGCAGCAAACGGCCATCTTCAAGCTCCTGCAGTGGTAAGTTATTTCATCCATGTTATTTTGTTACGATTTTGATCATGATCCCATGTTGTTGCTGGTTAGTAATTTCGTTAGTCATTTGATTTGTTACTTATTTTTCGGTAACGGGCATGTTGTCTGGATGCCACTCCTTGTGCACCATGGGTTCAGCCCTCGCAAGGCCCTTGTCGAAAGATGTCGGATCACCATGTTCCATCTGCGAGACTCAACCTAGGCCTCTAGGTTTGACTTGGATAGGACCCGAGTAGACTGCATGGATCCAGGTTAGCAACTGCTTGGTTTGTAGGAAGGAGAGGATGAAGTCGGGGCCTCCCATGACACTTCAGCGATATTTATTTAGGTGTGCCGTGCAGCGTAGGCGAATAGTTAGGTCGTTCTGCCTCGAGAGCTGCATTGATTTGATTTGAGTTTCTTGTCAGACCCCGTGTGAATTTAGCGTGAATTAGCTTTTATGGAGGTAGTCTAAATCTTTTTCTTCGGGTTATGTACCCACACCGCGGTTGACTTAAGGACTAGGTAGTTATTATTGCCAGGAACTTTTTCATGTGCTACAGAGAGTGAAGAAGAAGTTGAATTGCGCAACATCCCTATAGGCCAAATCTGGAATTCTGCAACTAGTTATTAGAGCCATGCCTTGGATTAATACGTCTCGTTTTCTCTTTCCTAGCAGACAGTACTGACAATATGAACGCTGGAGGCTGGACACCAGTTTGGCCACTGTTTAAAACTGTGGATTACCGTGAGCCATTGAGGCCTATAAGTTCTGGTCCTTGTGGCTGGTATGTGTAAAGTAGAGTCGAGTGTGAAGTTACATAGGTCTAGGCCCTAGCTATATTATTGTAAACTAGGCCGCTTTGCGAACGCATTTTTTAGTCGCGTTGATGGATGAGCTTTTTAAGTTTTTAGTATGAGTGGGATCTCTTTACTTCTTCAAGTTCCATTGCAAAATCTTTTTTTTTAAATTAGGAATTTTTTTTAAAAAGTAGGCCCTAGTACTAATTGCTATGTTAATATCAAGAATGTTAAATATCTGGAGGCCCGAAGACTTTGCTTTTTGTTCGCATTGTAGGTGATTTTTGTCAAGTTTCTATAGTTACCTGTTTATTATTATTATACACCTCAAACAATTTATATTAAAACCTTTATTTTTATGTAGGTATTCTGGCTAACTTTTTCAGCTTTTTCTTTAAAAATGTACTACGTCACCATTACCTTAATGTCCATGTAAAAAATGAACGTTGTAGCCCCACCCGTTTGGTCAGAATCGACCCAAATGTCACGAAACTATCGCATTAAAAATCGGTGGAAAAACGTAAAAGTACGATATTCATGATAAATATTTCTTCGATTGTACCCAAAAACGTGGCACGTTAAGTTCAGAGATTTCGAAGGTCCTGTCGAATTTTTATCAAGATCGCATAGGCCCTATGCCGTTTGCCCGGTGGAGAGCGAACAAATAGACAAAAAACAAAAACAAAACAAAAACAAACAAAAAAACACCCGAGCTAATTTTTTGGGGGTCAGTGAAATTGAAGTCTTCGCTTCGCTCATCCAATAAGTAGATAATATGTGTTGTGTGAAGCTAGTGCCTTGTGTGAAGGAACATAGGCCTAGTATTTGTATAAATTGTAATTTATATTATGCTAGTCTATTAACCTAGGGCCTAGTGAGAGGTTTTGTAGGCCTAGCGTGTGATGTGTATGTACCGATTATGACTTGTGATACAGGATGTGAGTTCGAGTCCCTGTTCTAGGAGATTTGAGTTGTAGGGACTAGCCTTGTTAGGTTGGCCTACTATTATTTATTATCCGGGCAGTCCAATAATTTGTACACAGGTATACGTCGGAAGGCTGACATGGTTCAGTTCCGATTGTTGGCGCGGTCGCGATAGAACGTTACGGGGTAATTTCTCGATTTGGTTAGTTGGGAAACACTCCCGTAGGTGTAATTGTTCCATCCATTCAGATGTATAATGCAGCTACAATTCAGAGATTAAAATGTACCCGTCCTGATGGTCTAGTGGTTAAGACACTCACCTGGAATGTGGGAGACCCGTGGTTCGAATCTCGGTTGGGGCTTACGGGGTAACGTTACAGAAGGGATCAGGGGTTCAAGTCCCGATTTAGGCCTACAAGTGGTTCGATTCAGATGACAAGTGTTTTCGATATTAATCCGAGCAAGGCCAGAGTAATACCTTGGTAACACCACCGGTTTCAATGTAAATATCCTCCTGTATATATATACACTGTAGGCAATGATATACTACCTTTTAAAGTTAATATTGTCAATGTGAATTGAATTACTTAATATGTACTATCTAGGCTTAACGGTTTTTTGTGATATCAGGTTGATTTTGTGAGGTTGCGTGTCAGAAGAGGCGCGAGCAAGCAACCATTTTGAGACTTATTTTCTAGCTTGACTGTCAATTTGTTTCTTTTGTTGGTTGATTATTATTCAGCTTTTTTTAGTATTTTTGCGAGTTGTATGCTTCTTGTAAAGTGGGCCCCCCCCCCCCCCCAACCCCCCACGTTGTTACTCTGCGACTGCGACCGTCTTACAATCAACTTGACCTCTTTAATTGTGTTTTAACGCTTTTCTCTGTAATTGTAGAAATTTCTTTGTTCCTTCTGCAACTTAGCTGCCCGTTAGCTTTATTTTATAACGAAGTGACCCGCTCCCAAGCACCGAAGACAGACACCTGCAATCGCCCGACCCCAATCCCACCGAATCTGCCGTACTACGTCTGAGGTATAGTCTATGCAGGGAATGAAACAGCACTAGATTTTTGAAAAGAACAGCCGTGAATAGACTCGATATTGGTCAGCTATTACCTAGACAATGCCACAAAAGAACTGAAGGGTTCGACTAATCTTCTCAGGCGCCACGCGTTTGCCTTCATTGCTTACAGGGTTGCAAGGTTCAAACATGAATTTTGTATTTATATTAAATGTGGTTCAGTTAGTAAAGCAAACCTGGCAACAGCGATGTGGTGGGTCCAACTGACGAGCGCCGCACAAAGAAAGGGTATGACACTTGACTCTATTGCCTGTAAATCGCTTCTTTGAACCCAAATAATATCTTTTCAGAATGCCGGTGCTGTTTCATTCCCTGCATGGGCTTTACTTACTACGTGTCACAATAATTGTTAATTCACAATCAATGTCCTATATTTAATTCAATTTTTTGGAATTTTCATGCTGTTCCAAAACGAGTCTAGATAACTGTCTTTATTTAGTTATGCGAAATCTATTTCTGTGTTTCAGATACAACATAACTTACATGTGGTACCACAATGTTACACCCGTCGCCATAGCAATTGTGAGCAATCCCATGGCAACCGCGGCATCGAGCAATACAGTCATGAAGATGTGTCTCGTTCTAAGCTTGTGCGTGCATTTATTAGTGTCAGTGGCCTAAGCCTAATCACTGAAACGCTATGTGGTACCGACATGATATGTCGAAATGAGAGAGCTTTTAGCAGTCGACGTCCTTCAACAGTTCATATCATAGATGATTGACCATGAAAAAGATTCGAGATGCCCTTGATGCAAGAAAGTATTAGTCACAAACTTGATTCAATATTTACATTCTTCATGAATTTGATCAAGATCTCATTTGTCGTGTGTAACAAACGTGTGTTTCAATATGTATTTATTTTATTTCAAGGCGCACATCAAACACGTGTGTGGCCAAGATTTAAGATGCTAGACATGTAGAAAACGCTTTACGAATAAACAAAATTTCATTGCGCGCATGAATTATGAGTGTGGGAAAGTTCTGTGTTGCCCGATACGCCATAATCTTTTTAACACGTAGTGTTTCGTAGGCAGGCATTTTTTTTTATTTATTTTAGTTATTTTTTTCATTAAAGGCCAAACACAGAAATGATTTGGTGCTATCACGATGCTTAAGTTCTTGTGGGACACATGCTTTGAGGGTCTTACGCGCGAAACCTACTTTAAAAAAAATATATACACCCTAATTGATTGAGTGGCTCGTTGGAGTAGTGGTAAGCCTACATTCTTCCAATGCAGAAGGTCCCGGGTTCAAGTCCCGCTCCAGGTGGAAGTTTTAACTTCTTTTATGAAGTCCTTCACTTCTTGTCTTAGGAGTAAACGGTATGACTTTAGAGATGTCCTAGCAACGAGGCACTTAATAAATTCAAAGCTGTTCTGAATCGGCGTGTTAATTCTGTCGTTGATCCGCGGGTATTCGTGCGCACTGTCTATACTACTGATTGCTATATTTCCTATTTAAATAATATATTGATCTTTGTTTGGTTATCGCTCACTTGTCGATTGCGTCGGGTCCTACAGGTTTGGCTTGGTCGCTTCGGTTTAGAGTCCCCCACTGAAAATCAGTTATGAATTAGTGGGTAGACTCTAAATACAAATTTATTTATCTTTATTAATTACTACAATTCAGAAATTAAAAAAGTCCGCCCCAACCGAGAATCGAACCACGGATCTTTTTTAATTTCTGAATTGTAGTAAATAATAACAATAACACTTACGGGAGTGTTTTCCGACAAACCAAATCGAGAAATATTTATCTATTGTCATTTTTATGTTGTCACTTGTCATTATTATGAATAATTCTCATATCCTTCCTTAGTTTTCCATAAATTTGAAATTCTTTTTATTGAATTTAGAAATTGTTATTTTCACTGTAATTAATATTGAAGGAAGGTGTTTTGAGAACCCGTGTACGAACAACACACTATCTCCAAACACTTTGTAGAACCATACATTTGTGAATGTTGTGTCAGTGTCAATATGGTGTATCAACAGATAAAAATGGTATTACAAGTCACAGCAATTTCCACCCATTACATGAAATCTGAAAGTTGGCAACTTCATCCTTAACATTTTTTGTATAATCATATTGTCATGATTACAATGTAGTTTTTATGAATCTATCCATGTTCATATTTTGTAAACAAACATTAAATAAATACGAAAATTGGGGTTTGACCACCAAACTATGTAACCCCTCACTAAATGCATATTCATGTATTAATTGTATAATCATCTTCTTGTTCGATATCTTTCTAGCTCGTAGTAGATTTATCTCACAAGTCATCATCAGTCAAGGTAATCTCCATGTATTTGTTTTAATGAATATGAAAGTAACTTTTGCTTGCATGGTAGTTAGTTTGTTGCGTCTCTCGGTGAGTGTTATTCTTCATCTATTTGTGATAAAATCGTGGAAGTGAGTTGTTGTTTGTTTATTAACAAGGCTTAATACACTTCAATTATTTTACGCTTATATACTTCTATGTTTCTTACGATTTTGTATTCCACAAGTACCCTACTTGCAGTATATTCAAGACAAAAACGGTATTATATACTGTTTCAAAATTAAGGCTTGATAACAACACTTTGTTTATCTAATCACATTTCATAATCTATTATTGTGTTTCAGATGCAGCAGACTTGTGGATCCACATAGCTGACAGCGAGTCACCCGTCGTCACAGGAAGTGTCAACAATGGGAACAACAGCTGCGACATTGAGCAATATTGCCAGGAAGATTTGTCTCGTCCTGAACCTGAGCGAGCAGTAACAAGTGATAGTGGTATTCGGCTACTCAACGAAAGGCAATGTGGTGAAGACATGATCTGTCCGAAATGTCAGAGAGTTTTTAGCAGTAGACGTATTCTAGCAAATCATATCATAGATGAGTGTGGAAAAGATTTCATATGCCCTGTGTGCAAGAAAGAATATAAGTCACAAAGATATTTCAATACACACATCATTCATGAATGCGGTCAAGATCTCAGTTGTCAAACGTGTAATAAACGTTTTGGTAGTTATTGTTACTCTCAGAGAACACATTAAGCGCGAGTGTGGTCAAGATCTCAGCTGTCCTAAATGTAATAAACGTTTTCTTTGCTATTCTTCTCTCAGACAACACATTAACTACGAGTGTGGCCAAGATATTAGTTGCCAGACTTGTAGCAAACGCTTTACAAAATAAACGCAATCTTGTTGCGCACATGAAATATGACTGCGGGAAACATCTGACTTGCCCGACCTGTCATAAAGTGTTAGGCTCAAAGTGTTTACCTGGACAGGCACGTGAAAATGTGTTTGCGATAGAGTGCTGCAAGTGCAACAAAACTGTTGCAATGTAGGATTTACTTCATTTCTTTCATTCAAGAAAAATATGCATATTTTCTTGCCTATAAATGATTTAGTGCTCTGAAGACTCATTATGGTAGTGACACGAGACTGTGTGGTTCACATTCAAACACTCACAAAATCCCGTACCCTACTCTATGGTATTGTTTTCTTTTGCATCGCCAGTCTAAAAAATTAATTAACGAACATTGCAAATTGATTTTAATTTTTATTGTGTCTCATTCATAGCTAAAACTTATCTTCTAACTTAGAAATTTATATTTCGTACACATTTCCCTTGTATTTTCTAATGATATTTTCACTTTGATCTATATTATTGGAGGCATGACATGTAGGTACAACACACCGTCTCCTAAAACTATGTATGGCCATACGTATTATGTGAATGTTGTTTTCCTATGGTTTATGAACAGATATAGAGAATGTTACAGGCACGGCGACTGCATAATGTCCACCCTGGAAGTAGAATCTGAGGATATGCAACTATATTCTTTACCTTTGTATGATTATATTATATTGACATGGCACCATCTTAGTTTTAAAATGAATTCTTATTTTTTAATCGAATTATGTGTCCTGTTTATGACCACCTTAGCCCTTCACCATCTTCCAAATAAACGTATTAAATGTAACATTGTCTGCTAGTTCGATTACTTTCACGCTCGTGGTAGACTTGTCTCACAAGGATCATCAGTCGGGATTATCTCCATTTTTGTGTTTCAATGGGTATAAAATATGTAACAAATAAATAAAAATTAGTTCACAAAAATGGAGATAATCCCGACTGATGATCCTTGTGAGACAAGTCTACCACGAGCGTGAAAGTAATCGAACTAGTAGACAATGATACATTAAATACGTTTATTTGGAAGATGGTGAAGGGCTAAGGTGGTCATAAACAGGACACATAATTATATTAAAAAATAAGAATTCATTTAAAAACTAAGATGGTGCCATGTCAATATAATATAATCATACAAAGGTAAAGAATATAGTTGCATATCCTCAGATTCTACTTCCAGGGTGGACATTATACAGTCGCCGTGCCTGGAAACGTTCTCTATATCTGTTCATAAACCATAGGAAAACAACATTCACACAACAGTAACAAGTGATAGTGGCCTTCGGCTACTCAAAGAAAGACAATGTGGTGAAGACATGATCTGCAAGAAATGCCAGAGAGCTTTTGGCTGCGACGTATTCCAGCAAATCAATCATTGATGAATGTGGAAAAGATTTAAAATGCCTTTTTGCAAGAAAGAATTTAAGCCACAAAATAATTTCCAATGTACACATAATTTATGAATGTGGTCAAGATCTCAGTTGTCACAAGTGTAACAAACGATTTAGTAGTTATTCTCATTTCAATACCCACACTAAACACGAGTGTGGTCAAGATCTCAGTTGTAAAACGTGTAATAAACGTTTTTGTAATTATTGTACTTTCAGACAACATATTAACCACTAGTGTGGACAAGATTTCAGTTGCCAGACTTGTAGCAAACGCTTTACAATCACCGTAATCTTATTGCGCATGTGACATATGAGTGTGGGAAGGATCTGAGTTGCCCGACCTGCCATGAACTGTTGGGCTCAAAGAGGTACATGGACAGGTACGTGAAAATGTGTTCTGCATAGAAAGCTACAAGTGTTACAAAATGTTTCTATGCAATATTAACTTAATTTCCTTATTAAAGGAAAATATGCATATTTTCTGCCTATGAATGATTTAGTGCTCTGTAGACTTATTATTGGAATGACACGAGACTGTGTGGTTCACATTCTAATACTCGCAAATCACGTACTCTGTATGGTATGGTTTTCTTTTGCATTGCCATAAAAAAAATTAAATAAGGAACTTTGCAATTTGATTTTAATTTGTATTGTGGTCCCTTTCATAGCTTTAGAAATTTATATTTTGTATACATTCCTTGTATTTTGAAATAATATTTTCACTTTAATCTTTTTTTAAGGCATGACATGCGGGTACAACACACCATCTCCAAAAAACTAGTATGGGCCAAACGTATTATGTTAATTTTGTGCTTTTATCGTGTATAAACAGATATGGGGGTTTTTTCAAGCATGGAAATTGTACAATGTCACCCTACGGTACTGAAATGATGAAATCTGGGGATTTGCAAATTCTTTCTTAACATTTGTTTCGTTATATTGTTATGGCGTCACTTTGTTTGTAATTAAACATGAATGCTGATATTTTCAATCAAACTATCTGTCCTGTGTAAGACCACCTCATCATGTTTACCCTTCACCATCATTCAAATGTATTATTATAATTATTATATCGTCCATTTGCTCGATTTCTTTCACATATGTGTTTTCAATTTTGGTATGGGAATATGTAAAAATAAAAATAGAAATATATTAAGGTTTATTATAAAAAATGAAACTATTAACTGGTATAACGTTATAAAAAAATTTAAACATTGGACTTCACTGTTATTATACTTATTTAATGTATATATAAAATTAAATAATATACATATTTATTTAAAGTATACATCTTGTGTATATATACCTTTAATATATGTATGTATATACTTATGAATATACATTAAAGAAAGATATTAAAAACAGTGAAAAGTCCAATCATTTTTTTTATAAAATTAAGGTAAGTTAGATGAACGGAATGAAGGAGGAGTAGGTTGTGAAGCGGAGTTCACTTATGCAACACTATCTCAAATGCTTACAAATTACAAGTATTAATTAAAGGGGGAAACTATCGCCTAGCGTACAGAACAATATCTAACTAGTGCTGTAGATTCGAGTCGCTGGCTCGGCGGATCACATAACATCGATAAACTGGCTTGAAAGAGTTCAGTGTTTCCCTGACAGAATGCGCTACGTAAAAACCGGATATTGAGGGTTGTGTGTGTGTGTGTGTGTGTCGTAGTTATGTTTTTGTCTATCGGTGATGGTGTATGTTACATTCTTTTTTTTTGTTGAAACGTGTTTTTATTATTATTATTATTTTTATTATTATTAAATTTTTATTTATTTTTTTATTATTATTTTTTTTTTTTTTAATAGTTAGTATTATTATTATTTTTTTATTGGTTGTTTTCATACAACTGGGTTTAAAAACCGGAGCTAACATGTTGTAGGGAACTTACTTCAAGTCTTCCATGTGAAACCTATTACATACTTTAATTACTTTTTGTTTTAACTCAACAAAAATAATCATTTTAAATTCTAATATTGTTTGTAGATATGTTTTTTTTTTCTGCTGTGTACGGTCGGGGCCCGGGGAATTTCTGGGTCGCCATCCTACTTTTGGGCTCTTCGGCTAGGGGAAACCCCAAAAACCCTGTCAGGATGGGGGGCCTGCCCCTGGGAAATCTCGAAGTATCATTCTTTTTTTTAAAAATTTTCCAAAACTATTCTACACGGGGTTTGAGAAATTACGGGCCTTTTTGAGTCTCGATGTATACATTGGGTTGAAGATCTGGGTTTTTTTAATGCTTTCAGTAGCTTCTTCGGTATGTCCCCTTTTGGCTAAATAAATAAAAGGGGAAAATTGTTTTTAAAACCTTTTTTTCGGGTTTCCACATCTTCTTGATCCAATTGAAAATTTTCCTATACTTGTCAATTTTTTTCTTCCACGGGGCCCTCGAGTTTAGGCACTTGGGATGCAAGGGTCAAAAGGGTAGTTTTCTTTTTTTTTTTCTTCCTTGTCTTTAAATTTTTAAAATCCGGTCTGTTGTGATGAAATCTTTGGTCTGTTAAAAACTGTGCGGTCGAAATAAAATTTTTTGGTAACTTTACTATCTAGTACTTTTCTCTGGTTTGTATTTGTGTAAGGTGTGTGTGTGTCAATGAGGTTGTACTTGATTGCTAGTTTTTGATGAAAAAAGGGTTACAAATTTGGGTTTTATGCCCCTGTAGAGGAAATTCCTTTTGGGAAAATAGTGATTTTTGCACCCGGATTTGATGTGTTCGATTGTTTTCACCCCTTGCACTATTTTTTTGGGACTTTGGGTCGTTTACTGTCGCTTTTGTATTAGGGTATTTTTTTATAATTTTTTCGTCGAAAATCACTCTGTTTTTAAAAACCTCATAAAACCTTCTGTTTTTTCCAAATATTTCCCCCCGTTTTTTTAAAACCACCTATTTGATGTTTAATTCTGTGACCTTTGTGTTTTTCTCATAATGCCCTCTTGGGGTAGGGTCTTTTCGGAAAAGACGAAAACTCTTTTGAAGGGGCCATTTTTATGAGTTTCCCTTGTAGATTGCCCTTTTCGTTTGCTAGTTGGGAGGGGGAGTTAATGTTTTTGTCGCTAGCACACACCCCCTATGAAGTGGAAATTGGGTTTTGCTCTTTGTTAAAAAAGTTTTTTCCCTTAAAATGCCCTATTTGTTTATAATATAAGTTTTTTCAGATCAATTGGGCCCCGTCCCCCCCCTTTTTCTTTTGGAAGTGCCCAATCTCTCTTTGCTGTTTAGGATGATGAAATTCGGGTTTTTTGGAAAGTGTAGTACGAGTTAATTTTTCCCAAAACGCGTGGATGCCCCTGTCTGCGTCCATTTAATGTTTCCCGGGAAATGAATATGTCGTACGGGAACACCCTATGTATTTATTGCTGTGATCTTTTTTTTACCGTTTTAGTTGCGTCTTGAGGATAGATTTTTAAAGCCCTTTTCTTGTATTTACCCTATAAATTTTTTGCTTTCAAACTTTTTTTTTCCAATTCTGGCAGCTTGTGCGAATCCTAAATATTTGATACATCGTTATCGCCCCTTTTCCAATCCTTTTTTTCCATATCTAGCTGGAACTCTTCTGCTTGGGGAAACCCTTCCCCTTTTTTTCAATATGTAGCGCCCTTACTTTTGTTTTACTCCAAACTCCTGCAGATATCTTGAAAAATTCAAATTTTTGTATTAAACTAGACTGTTTAGTTGAGAAAAATTTGATGCATAAAACCTTTAGGTCACCCATAAAAATAGGTGGGAAATTGGTGACATCCCAAACTTTTTGGGCCCCTTAAATTTTTAAAATCCGTATGTCGATTCTTTAAAGAAATTTTGACAGTGGGTTTAATGACAGAAAAAAACCAAAAATGCACTTAATGAGTCCCCTTTGGAAAATGCCACTTTTTTATTTGTATTGGATCGTAGTTATCTGCTGGTTTTTCATTTTATTTTTTTAGTTTTGTTCTTTTTTTCCCCCAAATTCCCTGTCTTCAAAAATTTTCAATTTTTTGGGTTTTGATTTTTATATTTGAAAAATTTTAATAGCCATGTGGGGTGGTTTTTGAGTCAAAGGCTTTCTTGTAGTAAATGTAGTTTACGTGAATACCTTTTTTTCCTTATTGTGTCCCTAAATTTCATTACAAAAGAGTAAATAATAATTTTTGTTCTTTACCTCCCCCGTGAGTTCTTACAGCATTCCCTTTTTTTTCCTCGCAAAGAATTGGGGTTCTTTTGCAAAGATTTAAAACCCTTTTTTTGTTTTTGCATGAAGTCAATATTTTATTTTATTTTTGGGTTTGACATGTAAAAGGCCGATATTTCTTGGGTTTTTCGTGTCATTGTTTCCCTTTTTGGTTTTTTAGAAAGGTTACTCCTTTAGTAAAGAAAATTTGGGTAAATTTTTTTAACCCCCTTTATTTAAAATCCCTTGAGACATTTTCTAATTTTTTTGTGAGTAGTATTGAATTTCTTTTCCAAAATTTTGAATATTATCATTCCCCCGGTGCTTTCCAGCTATTTGGTTTGCAATTTATTGTCGACTTTAATTCATCAATAGTTTTTACCTTCGAAACTCATCTCAAATTAAGATCGCTATTTCCACTATTTCATCTTGAATCCATTTTTGCCCTCCGGTTTTTTGGCCCACCGGGTTAAACCCCCCTATTCCCCGTCCAAAACTCTTCTATCTCTGTCTTATTGGTGTTCCATTTTTTCCCATTTTTTCCCTTTGGGTTGATAGTTGTTGGTAAAAATGTTTTTTTTTTTTTCTTTAAACCCCTTTGGTTTTGTTCTTTTCTAATCTAAAAAAAAAAAATTTTTTTAATTTTTAATCTCCCTTTGCTAGAGCACTTACTTTTTGTTTAAAAAGGGATCCAAATTTCGTGAATAAAATTTGTTTTAAATGTTTCATGCTTTTCGTGAAACCCTTTAACCCTTTTAAATTTTTTGGCAGTACTTATCACATTTTTAGATCGATTACCCATTCGGTATTTTTTTCCCGTCGACCGATATCTCTCCTAAGCCAACGATTTTTCCCCCAAAATATGTTCCCCTTTTTCCCCTTTTTGTACTTTTCTTCTCCTGTTTTTTTCTTTGAAGATGTTGGGGAATTTTTTCCCTTTCGCCCAAATATCCAAAACCCCGCTACAGCGGCACAATAAATTGCCGCATGAACGTCTGCAAATGTAGTTCGTCCCTTTGTGTTTTAAAACTGATTTAAAATAATTTTTTTATTTTGTGTAAAAACCCCTGTTTTTTTTTATTTCCCCTTTTAAACTTGGGTTTTGGTATGTATGGTCTTTTTGGTTTGGGTTGTATGTGCCCCAAACCCCTGACATGGCGTTGTAAAAGAAAACCCAGGATTTCTTTACTTTTATCTGTCCCGGTTTTTTCTATTGCGGGTTTAAAAGCTATCTACCCCTTGTGTTTTTATCTCCCCAGTTGTTCTGGGTATCTTTTATCTTCTTGTTTTGGTTTTGGGATTTTTTAGTGGGTTTTGGACGTTCTGGTAGGCCTGGCCCTTCTGGTAGGTTTTGGGTGTTCCCGGAGGCCCCCGGGCGTTCTGGTAAAATCTGGATGTTTGGTTGGGGCTGGACCCTTTTTGATAGGTCTTTTTGGGCGTTTTTGGTTTTGGGTTCCCCGGGGCAGTTCTGGGGGGGTCCTGGGGGGAGATTTGAAAGTTCTGCAGGTATGGGAATACCGGTTTTTCTGGTAGTTTTTATAGCTCTGGTATGGAAATGGTTTTTCTTCCCTTTGCTGTCCTCTGCTGTAGTTTTGCCGTTATCATCTTGATGTGCTTGTAGGGTTTGTTCTTCCAAAATTCGCGTTTAAAATTTTTTTAATATGTTTACTGGTAAAATTTTTTTTTTAAATTTTAAATTTTTCTTTGGTCACTTTTTCTCTGTTCCAAATTACTTCTAAAAAAGGATATTCCCCGAAAAAACTCCCTATGGAGGGTTTTGTCGATAACCCTTTTAAAAAAGTCCCCAAAAAAACGTTTTTCCCATAATAGCTCGCTCACCAAAATTTTCATTTTTTTGTCCAAAATTTTATGCGCTGTCTCATTTTTTCCAGCTTTGGTGGTCTGTAATGACCATTAAAAGAAAAAATCCATCGTCCCGGTATTCCCCATTTTTTCCCTTTTTCTAGATAAATTATTCTACTACCCGTCAAAGTCCCCCTATTAAATTTTTTATTGTTTATAAAATCAAAGCACTTAAAAAATTTAAAAAAATTTTTTTCAATGATTCATCCAAAAATTTCCCGGGGGGTTAGAGGTCTTCGCCCTTTTCAAACCTCCTTGCCTTTTCGTTTTGATAAATCTTTTCTTATTTGACGAATTTAGAAGACTTCAATCTTCTCGATTCTGCAAAATAATTAACGGTGCTTACGTAAAATGCTAAATATTATACTATTTTAGATATATTACCTTGCTGAAGTTACAAATAATGCCTCTAAATGAATATATGCCTACCACTAACTGTCAAAATATAACAAAATTCAACCGTTTCAATGTTATTTACAGCCTAGTCTAGACAACGATATAAAACTACAAAATAATGGTATAAATACTAAAAACTAATACTTCCCTTCAATGTCACTTGTAGTACGTCACTAGTAGATCAAGATGATGTCAAAATTTGAGATGGAATGCTTGTATTTCAGCGGCAATACCTCTAAATGAATATATGCCTACCACTAACTGTCAAAATATAACAAAATTCAACTGTTTCAATGTTATTTACAGCCTAGGTCTAGACAACGATATAAAACTACAAAATAATGGTATAAATACTAAAAACTAATACTTCCCTTCAATGTCACTTGTAGTACGTCACTAGTAGATCAAGATGATGTCAAAATTTGAGATGGAATGCTTGTATTTCAGCGGCAATAGAAATTTAACCAGCAACTTATCTCGAACTTGACTAGCTTGTAACCCCAACAATGTTGGGGTTACATATATTATTATTATTATTATTATTATTATTATTATTATTATTATTATTATTATTATTATTATTATTATTACTATTATTATTATTATTATTGATTCATAGCAGTTGTCGAAAAAGTTTGCCCCGACTGGGGTTCGAACCCAGAACCTCCGGCTTAACGTGCCATAGCTCTACCAATTAAGCTACCGGGACCACAGAACAAACCTTTAGGAAACTGCTATTTGTTGTGACTGTTGACTTACATGACATAAATCCAACAGAAGACGGCAATGTAGCTGTCAAATCTGAAAGATTGCATGGATAAATTCAATCACATTATTAATATTAATATTATTATTATTATTATTATTATTATTATTATTATTATTATTATTATTATTATTATTATTATTATTATTATTATTATTATTATTATTATTATTATTATTTCAAATTTAAGGCTTTCGCCTTATGATGCCTTATGATCATGGTAACTGTTTGTTTTGTTGTTGTTATTTTGTTTTTCTATGGGAAGCCTTGTCTTGGCTTATATTTTTGTAAGTTTTTAATTTTATTTCTTGTTTTCTGAGGTTAGCCCACACAGTTTTGGGCTGAAACGTCAAACGCAATAAAAGCAGAATCGACGCGGCGAAATGTCCCGACCAGTTAATTGTGTTAATTATTATTATTATTATTATTATTATTATTATTATTAATTTTTATTATTATTATTATTATTATTATTAATTAACACAATTTATTGGTCGGGACATTTCGCCGCGTCGAATCTGCTTTAATTGCTTTTGACGGGTCAGCCCAACTGTGTGGGCTATTAGTAGAGTCATTTTCGACACTTTTGTGACCGTTGAGAGACAATGACGATTTTTCCAATGATTTTTTCCTCTAAGAATGTTTTATAAAAAATTTAGCCCCATGCCCCTCGCGAAAATGTGGGCATACCCCGCCAGGGCCCACATCCAATATGGCGGCCGTTTACCACATCTGACACTATCTTTGCAATGGTTTAGCCTAGAGTATCGCGTAGTATGTGGTTTTTATGGTTTTGAGGGTCGAGGAATTCGTTTCTGAAGTCGGTTTGGCGATTAGACCCCTTTTTTAAAGCTTTGAATCCAAGATGGCCGTCGATTTGCAGCTTGGAATAGCCATTTCTCGAAATCGTAGTAGAACTTTCATATAGAGATACTTTTACGAAAAATGACAAAGCCCTGTTCAAACAATTTGGAAAATAATTAATAGAAAAAT
>JAMZAV010011072.1:0-20901 GCA_024449915.1 Sweltsa coloradensis | reverse complement strand
GCATAATCTGTCAACCGCACCAACGGAGACCAGCGAGTCTAAACAAATCCCCTGGATAAATACCCTAAGTATGACGGGTGGGAAAATGAAACATGAATTTCAATCTCGCTCCGAGAGGATGCCGTGCCATATGCCGTAGCAGCTCCTAGGCGGATTGCTCTACCACTTCGAGGCCAAGTCAAAGAAGAACTAGAGAAAATGGTTCAGGATGGTATAATTACGCCAGTCGAAGAACCTACTGATTGGTGCGCCCCATTAGTTGTGGTTCCCAAACCCGATAAAGGTGTGCGCCTATGTGTTGATTACACCGAATTAAATAAAAGCATTCGCCGTGAACGACATACACTGCCAACTATTGAAGAAACGCTAGCGCAAATCGAAGACGCCAAATACTTTTCGAAACTTGACGCAAGTAAGGGATTCTATCAGGTTCCTCTAAAGGAAGAGTCGGCAAGACTGACCACCTTCATATCACCGCAAGTAAGATATTTCTTCAATCGAATGCCTTTTGGTATTTGCTCAGGGCCTGAGCACTATCAAAAGAAGATAACGCAGGTACTAGAAGGTCTTAAAGGTGTGTGCAACCACATAGATGACATTTTGGTCTATGGTCGCACACAGAAAGAGCACGACGAAAACCTAGATGCTGTTCTGAAGCGACTAGAAGAGGAAAACATAACTCTAAATAAAAGTAAATGCCAATTTAATGTTCCTAGTGTACAATTCTTAGGACATATAATCAGTAAAGATGGCATCAAATCAGATCCATCCAAAGTGGAGGCTATAAAAGCCATGAAGAATCCGGAAAACGTAGAAGAACTTCGCCGATTCCTAGGCACAATCAACTTTCTGTTGAAGTTTCTTCCAAACGTAGCCGAATTAACCAAACCATTGCGAGATCTATTGAGCAAGAAGAACGATTGGATTTGGGGACCTCAACAAGAACATGCGTTCCAGCAGTTGAAAGAGTTGGTATCCAATACACCAACACTGGCAATGTACAACCCTAATAGAGAAACTCGTGTTACATCTGATTTCAGAAATCCTCCCATTCCTGAATTATCACGGATCAAATAGTCTCCACAATTGTGTCAAGTACAGTCTAGTAAAATCTAGACCACGCGCTCCGGCACTACAATATTATTGATAAAGTAAGATTTAGGAAAATTTTAAATATAAATTAAGCCGATTTATTTGCTGTAGTTTTACAAACATACAATATGACATATTATTTATTTGTAATTAATATATTTCTATTAAAAGAGATTTTTCGTTTTCTTCCATCTGCGTGAAGCATGTTAAATTTGCACTACGAAACGGCAAGTGCAAAGGCATATTACAGATACATGACAGCATTATCGACAGCGGATTAATTCTGCATATTGCAATGAAATTAATTACCGTATTTATAAACATGTTTGAAATAATTTTAAAAATTATGTCGATTGCATGCAATAATCAAAGTATTATTTTGGAAACCCTACATGGAGTATTCGGTATCGAAATTATATATAATAATATATTATCATAACATTAATATTATCAAATAATTAAGCGAGCGAAGCGAGCGTTTCCATTTGACTCTGCCGGAAAAATTTGTCACTCGTTTTGTTTTTTTTTTTGTTTTTTTTTGTTTGTTTTTTTTTGTTTGTATGTCTCGCCATAACGTTCGAACGGAGGCTCGGATCGAGTTGAAATTTTGACCATCTGCAAGCTTTGTTCTCGATTGAATGCCATTAGTTTTGTGGCAAAATCGTTCAAAAAGTTAATAAGTTACATTAAAGTTAATCGAAAGTTTTTTTTTTCAAACTAACCGGCGACAAAATCTGAGATAGCCAAATCATTTAGAATGTCCGTCCGGTCACGAATATGTTAATTTTAGTTTGATCCGATAAGTAGTGTAGATGGAAATTACATTATAACAAAAGTAACGTTGCCATGGCAACGAAAAGACGCGCGAAGTTTCTAATGCACTGCCACCTAGAAGTAATCAAAATACTTTCGAGGAAGCAGTCTATTATTTGTCACCAAAGAGTTTAAATATTTTTCCCAATGAGTCAAGGTCCTCTAGATGGCGGTGGATTTTATCCACAAAGTAAAGATTTACATACGAGTTTACCCAAATACCTTGGCAATAATAAATAATATCGGAAACATGGCCCTGTGGACAGCGAACGTCGCAAATTTTAAAATTTTAAAAAATGTGCATTGTAGGTCTAGCTATAGCACGTGCTCGCTTATCAACGCGTCCAACTGAGCGTTTCCTAGTAAGTTTAAATGATACTAAAATAATATACCTTGAATTTGAGAGCGTCAATATTCCTTAAATCGACGAAGAAGAGCGAGAATGATTAGCGTAACATGATGAAATTGACAATTAAATTATTCCTTTTAATCCATCATCAAATGTGTTATATACTCTCATTAGATTCCCGTCGGTTTTTTGCTTATGGGCCATAGGAGGGCCGTCTTCTGTTCGCCACCTGTCGGTTGTGCGCTTATGGGCCATAGGAGGGCCGCCTACTGTTCGCCGCCTGTCGGTTGTGTGCTTATGGGCCATAGGAGGGCCGCCTACTGTACGCCAACTGTCGGCTGTGTGCTTATGGGCCATAGGCGGCCCATCAACGCAAAACTTTGCCATCACTTTGCCGCTGATGGCCCTTCAACGCACACATTTTCTGTGCTACTTGGGTGCAGGCCTGGCCTCGACATAATGATTGGTAGGGACATAGCTAAACAGCTAGGCTACAAGGAAGGCTGGCAGTTTCTGCACTAGGGTGACTTGTCTCTCGAGTCATCTATGGCTGGGTCTAGCCAGCATAGGCCTTGTATCACTTTGAACTCTATTTTAACCCTTTCTTAACCTACCCATGGCTGGTTCTGTCCAGGACGCTAGTGCGCTCCCCATATTCCCTGGGCTAGGGTGAAGCAATATGACCAAATGATTGACTCACTCTTGGACCAAATGGACCAAGACTATTAATATAGCAGGTCTATAATGAATGATTTGTTACTTCATGAACGATGACAAAGACTTTTCCTTCCCCTAACAAGTGGCTGAACTGAACGTTTCAGGCTAAGCGACGTGTGTTCAGTTTTCACTGCAGAGTTATTCGCCATCCGTGAAGCTCTTAAATACATTCTACGTTGTCGTTGTGGAGAATACCTTTGTGTTCAGATAGCTTAAGTTCACTTCAAGCTATAAAACACATGTATTCTAGTCATTATTTAGTACAAGACATCCAATTCTATTTAGAAAAACTAACCTCTAAGGGATATATAATAGAGTTTTGCTGGATACCTGGACACGTGGGCATAGAGGGGAATGAACACGCTGATCGGGCTGCTAAGGAAGCTTCCCAGCGTCGCGACGTTGATTTCAATCTAGTTCCCGTTCCAGATGTCAAGAGTGGATTCAAGCAAAGATTGTTGGATTTGCGACAAGCATCTTGGGATGTGTTGCAAAATAACAAATTGCGTAGTGTGATGGCGACAAACTTTCTAAATTTCTCATCCATATTAATCTATTTAACAAAATTTAATTCACACCATACACATTTCTTTCTTTTCTTTATTTTCATTCACATACATAACTTTTATTTTGCTATTACCGTCATTATCATCATTTTATTTTGTTATTTATACACTTAGAAAATAATCTAATCATCAAACATACCTGCATTAACTCTTCTCATTTACTTTCATTCACAGGCGGCGCAATATGACCTAACCGGTTGAAGCGCCCTAGTTTCTCACGTCGTCGATGCTTCGCGCACGAAACTTATCCCTCCCAAACATGGTGAGAATGTTTAAAAAATATGACAACAGAGAAAATCTTTCCTATATCCTCAATAAATTTTTAAAAAAATAAGACTTCAAAAAGAAATGATTCACTTTTAAATCGAATCAAATCATCTTTATGATTTTCTTCTCTTTAAGAAACTAAAAAACTTTATAAAAATCCACCCTTAACAATATAAAACTTATATAATAAATAAATAAAATGAATAAATAAAATCCGTGTAAAGCACGACAAACTAAGATATAGAATATATAACTTGAGCAAAGTTTGGAATGTTTGCACACCCTACTGTATCATTTTCTGAGTCCGATAAGGGTCAATAAGTTTTATTAAACAAAAATAAGAAACAACCGTTTTTTATGTTTACTGATTGATACAGTTTGCATATATTCTCACATAATGGCATAGAATCCCAAAGTAAAAGCACAGGAAAAGAGAGCTGTGTATACTTATAAACACACTCATCCACCAACGCGATTGTAAATACCGTTTACGACGCGGGCCTATTAACAGAGTCGATGAAGAAGTTTCCCCAATGAAACTTTTTTATCGACTCGGCTAAAACCAAACACCGTAGAAAAATAATATTATTGGCACGGATGTTCTTTTATCTGAGCTCTTTGCTCCGACGCCAAGACCAGGGCCACATGGAGCCGGATTGTGGGGAAAAAACATAGAAATTGGAGAAGAAATACACTTTTAATAAACACACAGACATTTTGGAATAAGTTGTCCAATACTAACTATAGTAATATATTAAAAAGTTGTTAACAATGATAATTAATATAAATAAAACTATTGCGCACTATTTTCTTAGGCGGGGCACCACAAATGTGCTATTCGCCGCAGCCGCGTAGGAAAATAATGTCTAATGTTTAGAGGGCTGTGGATAAGGCATTGTTGAGAACAGACACCACTTTTTGTATGTCTTGAAAGTCGCGTTTGATTTCTCTGGACTAAATTACATTTCATTTTGTAATTCGGAGAGAAGATTAATCACAGTTTGTGTTGATAACGAACGAAGAAGTTCTCTCGAGTTTGGAGGCTGTTTGTAGGGCGAGCTGTTCTTTCAGATAAGTTGGAATCTTGGATTCGGTCATCGGTTTATTGTCTGGGCTGGTTGGTTTTTCATCTGCCGACAATATTCAACAAGCCAGACATCGATATTGAGAAGGTGTGTTTTACTTTTCTCTTGTAACTCATGGATGTCAACGCTCAAATACCTATATTAGTTCTATTCGTTTGGTCGTTTGATCTTTTCAAGCTTACTCTCCCGCGATCGAATGCTGGTTCTGTCCATTACATGCATGTCCCAACAATCCTTGGGGAAGAATTTGGCCCAGAGCTAAGCTCTGTTTATAATAAATGCCAAGGAAGAGATAAAGTCCATCTCGCAAACAAACAGCTTGCAATTATAAGATTATTCCCTGAAACTAGAGGCGAGCTATGGCAGTCGTCGTCGTGGACCCCTCCCCATCCCCTTGACGACCTCCCCGACGACACCAACATGACAACACAAACGAAGACACGATGACGACCACGACGTACCCCCGTCTGGGCCCGAGGAAGCTTTGGTCCCAGAGCATGGCTCTGCTAATCGTAAAAGGCGATTCAAGAGAAAAGGTCCACCTCGCAAACATCAGCTAGAAAGAAGGGAGTATATTATTCCCCGAAATTAGAGGCGAGCTCTGGCAATTGTCGTCGGGGACACCTCCCCCTTCCTTGACGACCTCCCCGACGACGATGACATTGACACAACGAACGATGACAAAGACAATGACGACCGCGACGTGAGAACCCCCTTTCCTCCCCTTACCCGTGGCTGGTTCTGACCGGCATGGGCTCCGCCTTCCCCCACCCCCCTAGGTTAGAGTGGTGCATTATGACCTAACGGTTGACGCGTCCTTAGTCTAAATGAACCAATGAGCATAGGAATGTGTGTGTGTCAGTGAGCGAGTCATGTGTTGAATACCCGGGAAAATTTATACTTAAGTTGATTGATGTATAGGATATAAAATTTAAAACAAAATTAGTATTTTGAGTGTACTTGGTATAAGGGCGAGTCTACTGTAAGGGCATATTGCGCCACTATAGCCAGGGCAAGGGAGGAAAGACCATGCAGGCTCCAGCCTGAGGTGTATATATAATATATGGGAAGGAAAAAAACGACTTTGTCGTTTTCCTAGTTACAAATTATTAGATAAACGAAGCAAAGACTTCAATTTCACTGACCCCGAGAAAAATAGCTCAGGTGTTTTTTGTCTGTTTGTTTGCTCTTTACTGGGCAAACGACATCCGATCTTAATGAATATTGGAGAGTACCTTTGAAATCTCTTAACTTTGATTTGCCACGTTTTTGGGTACACTTACAGAAATATGCCGTGAATATCGTACTTTTATATTTTGTTTTGATTTTAATTTCAATATTTTCGTGATATTAAGCCCGCGACCGGACAAACGGCTACTCTGCTTTAGATTAAACTTTATGGAAACTTTTGGAGAAATCAATGAAATTGGATGTGTTATGATCTACGGGACAATCTTGTAAATATTTCTTTTAGAAATCGTACTTTTAGGGCAACGTCTATCAACCATAAAAGCTCATCCATCAGCGCGACTGAAAAAAGCGTTAGCAAAGAGACCTAGTCATACCTCTTTTATGCAGATTGGTTTGTTACCTATAATGCATGCGTCTTCCACTTGCCCTTTGAGTTTATTAACAGCGTTGAATACAAACCAATTCACTGAATGCGGTCATGCCAGGATAAAATGATTGCCGAAGAAAAGGGTCAAAAAAAGATTTTTTTTTTATTTTAGTACAGAGATGCTATTCGTTTCTTATTGTACACAAATCTACATATTTGAAACACAATTAATAAATTCACCGTCACGTGAACTAGACTTAAAAATATTATTACAACAATATTCCACCCTCCGTAATATTAACTCGATGTATAGAGAAGAAATAATAAAATCAAAAAGTGAGGACCCGGCGCCTCCACCAACAATGCTATTCTTATGGAGTTAAAACTTTTCTTGCTCTACCCGGCGCCTCCACCAACAATGCTATTCTTACGGAGTTAAAACTTTTCTTGCTCTACCCGGCACCTCCACCAACAATGCTATTCTTATGGAGTAAAAACTTTGCTTACTCAAACCGTCGCCTCAACCATCTCCGCCTGGGCCCGGGGTAGAATTGGCCCAGAGCATGGCTCTGCTAATCGTAAAAGGCAATTCAAGAGAAAAAGTCCACCTCGCAAACATCAGCTAGTAAGAGGGGAGTAATATTGCTCGAAACTGAAGCGAGCTCTGGCAATCGTCATCGGGGACACTTCCCCTTTCCCCTGACGACCATTCCGACGACGATGACAATTTACACAACGAACGATGACGATGACAAAGACGATGACGACCTCGACGAGAGAATCCTCCCTATCGTCCCCATACCCGTGGCTGGTTCTGAAGAGCATAAGACTTTCCTCAACAGAACACCTAGGCTAGAGTGGCGTATTATTACCTAACTATTGACGCGCCCTTAATACACATAAATTAAACTATAAAATACAACAACATATTATTACAAATTTAGCGCTACTTTTAATATTACTTAATTATTTATAGGCTAATAATCAATATTGTTTTCACAATGGAGTTCTATTTTGACAGTGTCAACAATCAACCAATGTGTTTTGGAGGCTAGATGATCGTCAAAGACGTGCTTTACACTACTGTATCTTAAAAGTTAGAAAACAATATAATCATCAAACACACCATAAACTCATCTCAATATCTTACAATTTAACAGGCGGCGCAATATGACCTAACCGGTTGAAGCGCCCTAGTTTCTCCTACGTGGTACAGAGTCTATCCCCTGGGGCTCTGGCGTCGTCCGAGAAACGAGGCTTATAATACATTCTAAGGATGTTCCGTATCAGCCTGTTGATTCTGGTGCTGTCCGTGGCTGGAATCGTGTCCATGCAGCTCGGTTGATCGGAGTTTCCATCTTTATCTTGCCGGTCTCTAGTTGGTCATTGTTCGCATTTCGATGGTGTCAGCGCCTACAGAGTTGGCTTGGTCGGCTTTTAATTAAATCACCCTCACTGAAAATCAATTCTGATTTATTTATTTTATTAAGCAAGCGTTGAATTCATTCTACTCGTTGCGCAGAGACCACGTTAAACCTTGTTCACAATAAAAGTCACAATATGAATAAAATTTCCTTTACTTTTTGTGGTGACGATTTTAAATGTATTTCTGTTCAATATACTAGATTTTCAATGTAGTAGGGGAGAAACAGGCATCTCTTGCGCCTTTCGTACAAGAGTTTTGCGAAGTTGTATTCTAATAGGACCCCGCCTGGGCCCGGGGTAGAATTGGCCCAGAGCATGGCTCTGCTAATCGTAAAAGGCAACTCAAGAGAAAAAGTCCACATTGCAAACATCAGCTAGTAAGAAGGCTAGTATAAAATTATTACTCTCCGTATCTAGAGGCGAGATCTGGCAATCTTCGTCGGGGACATTGCCCCCTTCCCTTGACGACACCTCGACGACGATGACGCAAATGACACAACGAACGATGACAAAGACAATGACGACCGCGACGTGAGAACCCCCTTTCATCCACTTACCCGTTGCTGGTTCTGATCAGCATGGGACCCTTCTTCCCATATCCCCTAGACTAGAGTGGTGCTTTATGACCTAACGGTTGACGCCTCCTAAAGAGTGGGCCGGCAAGGCTCTAGGTTATCTTGAGTAACGTGCAGATAGCGCTGTTTGTCGTCTCGTATCCATGGCAACGCAGACGCTTGTGTGCTGTGTGTGTGTGTTGTGCTGTGTGTGAGTGAGGCAGTGACGCAGCGATGCAGCCGGCCCGCGACCTTGGGACGACACATTATGCCGAGTCGAGACAATATTGAAAATGATTCGGCTAGCGAGCTGGAGAGTGGAGAACGGACTAGCACTGATTTCCAGGGCCCCCAATTCATGTACATTTTTATCCCAGTATAAGCAGATTTAGGTGGTATAAGTGCGGTATAACTCCGAATCCAATTCATGAAGACTTATCCCGCCTCGCACGGGGATAAGAAAATATGTAAACAGATGGCGGACATTTTAAAATTTTGCGTCTATGTGTAAAACGAGAAAAGTTGTCATTACTCTCATAAAAGAAATCAGAAACCATCCCGGGCCTAGGCCCAGATGTAGAAAATTATTCATAATACAACAGTGTAGGCCTAAAGTTCCATTAGGCTATAGGAATAGATAAAATTAATACTAACGTTACACGTTTGACAAGCCCTAGGCCTCTTCTAGACAACCCTAGGCCTGCACGACCTTGTTCAGACACACAACCCGCACAAATAACTAGTTTTGATTACTTAAAGCCTAATGCAGATAAAAAATAGTATGATAGTCCTAGGCTATTCAAAATTTACGGCAATAATACGCCTTTTCTTTTCTTTTAACGATCTCACGCAATCTTCTGTCACTAAATAAAAATGTAAAACAAAAGATGGTGCAAATTTTCAGTGTTCATTTGCTAATTTGCTGATTTACATGGCTGTGGAATGCAGTGGAAAATAAGATTTGTTGTGTCTGTTGTTGCATTGGAAATTTTTGATTGGATGAGAGTTGCTCAGACTTAACCAGGCCTTATCCTGCCATGTCCTGCATTATACCGTCCTTATACCACCTATACCCGGGATAAATGTACATGAATCGGGGCCCTGGCGTTTTATTTGCACTGGGTATTTAGCAGCTATAATAACATTGAGGAATGTTCTATACTCAATGATAATAATGATCAGAGAGGCAAGTCAGAATTAGGAATTTAGCAAAATGTTCTGAATATACATCCATAATACACTCAAACACAACTTTTTGCACTGCATGTACAAAAGCTCAAGTGTGAAGAAAATTTCCGTCCTACCCTTGATTGATTTATTTTTACCCAGGATGTGATTGTGAATGGTATAAAATCAATAGTATTATTTAATATTCCAGACATACCAGGTAAAGAAAATATTAATTTCTATTTCAATAACTATAGTAGACCTACAACTAGTATGGTAATGACGTTTCCTTCGGGAATCCTTCATTTCTATAACTGTAACTAAGGTATACGACGTTTTCGTCCTACCCTTGATGTACTTCTGCCTCTGTTAAAATAGGTATGTAATTGCCGATATAAATGCATATTATTTAGCGGCTTTAAAGAAGGCTTTAGAGAAGGATCAGTGTTAGCCTTGTCATCACTACTCATGGATTCGTTCATAAATCCAACAGTTAGATACAAACTAGACAGACTACCTACATTATTGTTCCGATCTATACACAAGGAATAGATTTAGAAGGTACCCTAGTGTCCCTGTGTCCCTAGTCAGTTACTTGTATTGTAGCTGACTAGTCTCGCGACGGGACAAGTTAGCCAGCGTCGTTATAATATATCCATTATCCATAATATAGCTAAAAATCATAAGACTGGGTTTCATCTATAGTTGCTATTTCAATTGTTGAATGCGTGTTATTTTCCCATACAAACATAAAAAATCGTTAGCAACAAGAGGCACTCGTTATCGCCATCGGTAATTTCTTATAGCGAGGGTCTTCACTGGAAATACCGACAGAGTTGGTTCGAGCGCTAAGCGCTTCCCGGGTTCGAATCCCGTCGTAACCGGCAATCCTGACTGACGATTTTTCCCGAGGTTTTCCTCGGTCGTTAATGCGAAAGGAAGGTTTGGTCCTCTTAAACAGCCCTCGTATATATCCCTTCTTTCTAGTTGTCCTGTCCGCAGCCACATAGGCCTACCTAGTACCTAGTATACCTAATGAGAGGCATTCATTGCACCATAAAACATGTTCTATACTCAATGCTAAAACAGATTTAATTCCCAGGTTGAAATATTAAAATTAAAACTAGATAAACGCCAAAGTCGTTGTTAAACGAGTGAGTGACGATGTGTTGAGTAACATTTCCCTTTCTTCTCTCTACATAAGGCATCCCTCACCTATCATAGGCTAGAGTGGCGCATTATGGCATTTTAATTGACTTCCACTTATACCAACTAAACTTCAAAACCCTATTATTTATACCAATATAATAATCAAACTTAAATGCAAATGTTCCCGGGTACTCAACACATGACTCGCTCACTCGTCTAACAACGACTTTGGCTTTTTCTAGTCTAGTTGGCTAAGGCGCCTTCATACCCGAAATGTGGGAGACCTGGGTTCAATCCCCTGATCGAGAAAGATTTTGTAATTGAAAAAAAAGCATGTTTTGAAATGCATATAACGCAGTGTAGTCTATCATCAGTGACAATGCTATGGAAAACTTAGCCAGTACAAAATACGTGTGAATATTGCAAGGTTTACTCAATCTCCGAGCGAAATTTGGGGGTACCTTGAGCGTGCAAGATTCGATACACCTTGGGCACTGCATTCCACGGCCAGAAAAATAACAAATAACAAATATTTTTTCAATAACAAAACCATTTGATTTCATTTATTTGATTCTGACAGAAGTAAATAGTTCATATTAGATTTAAAATCATTTTTAAACCTTACTTGTACCTAAGACAAGGTATTATATCTATTATAGTATAATACTTAGTAGTTGATGTAAACTCCGTTAATTATTTTACAGATTTGTGGGGATTTAAAGTCTTTAAATTTACTGAGGGGACCTCATAAGCTACTTTAAAAGTTTGTTATTTTGTTTTATAGCCAAGTGTCAATATTATTATTTGTTTACACTTTCTTGACAGCAGAATAAGGTTAATTGAATTATATAAGACCTTTTCGATTTTAAATAGTAATTCATTTTCATTCAGAATGGTTAAGTATTGTACCTTGTAAGTTGCAGAAGAAATATAAAAATAAAAGCCTGTACCTTGTATTGACCGCTACGTATGAAAAGCTTTTTTTTCATCGAATGTGTATAAATATGAGCAATGAGACATTCGATTCTTTGCTTGGACGAGGGGAATGCAATAAGTGTATAGAAAATTTGGGAAATCCCGGGCAATTTGTTTTCAATGGGTGTTCAAGATGTCTATAACTGAAGAAAAAACAGAAATTTCGCCGAGGGGGGAACTGTATGAATTTTTTTTTTCCCCCTTAAGTGTACACGATCTTTTAACTTAAATGTCGACGAAGGTCTAAAATTTAATGATGATGTTCCCAAAAGGGTTTTAAACCGGGTTTTGAAAAAAGGAAAGGGAATTTTTGGACATCGAAAATTTTAGATATTTTTGCTTACTGTAAAAACATATCTAATGAATCTTTTTCTAGTTTGGTTTTTTTTACTTTTTTAAAACTAAAATGCAAAGATTTGATCGTAAAAGGGGTAGGGGGGGGGTTTTATTTTATTTAAAATTGCTGAAAAGTTATGTCAAGGGGTAGTTGAGTGTAAATTTAAAATTTTCCCGCTGGATGTTAGTTGGCAGTCATTTAAAATTCTGGTTTCCCAAATTTAAAAAACCCAATGTTTTTTACAGCATTTAAAAAGCTCCACACGTAAAGTTAAAAGGGAATTTTCAGTTTGGGTTTTTGATATTTAGAAAATTTTAATTTAAAATTGGAACTAATAAAATTTTTTTTCTAGGTGTTTTCAACTTGATTTGAGAAAGGGAAGACATTACCAGAAAACATTTCAAAACCCTCACAGATTCATGGATTGGTGAAATTTTGAAAAAATCTTTTACTAGGGTTTTAATTTAATAGGTCACTATTTTTAATTTGATCATGTTTATGTAAATCACAAATAAAAATATTTTTAGTCAGGTATTATAAGTGAAAGGATTAAGTGATTTTTTGAATTAATTTACTGTGTTCGAAAGATTAATCAAAATTTTTCTTCCAAAATTTTGTAAATACAAAAATTTTAAAAAGAAGTTGTTTTGGAAGCAGGAAATGAAGATTATCAAGTGGTCCCATTAAAAAAATTTGGTAGGGCGGTAATTTCAGATGAAAAATTTAAAATTTTTTGTTAAAGAAACCCGTGGAAACTCTAAATAAAGAAAAGCCCCCCCTTAAAATTAAAGATTTTAAAGGGAAAAAAACCACCCCCAGGGTTTAAACCCAAGCAGATTTGGGAAAACCCATGCAGAGGAGAGACCACTTGCGCAAAAAATTCAAATTTTTTTAGAACCCGGGCCCAACGTGGGGGGAAATACAAGAAAGTTAAAAATTTAAGGGTTTAAATTTAATCAGTTTCTTTTTTCAAAGGGCGTGAGCATTTTAAGTCTTTTTTTGAAAATGATATTTCTAAAAATTTTTACGGTCTTTTAAATAAGTTGCCCAGGTAAAAGAAAAAAAAAAAGAGGGGAAGCATAGCCTCTTTTGACAGAGAAGGGGGTATCCTACACGTAAAATCCTGACATTTGTTTTTTTGTTACAAAAAAGTTTTTTTTGGAAAACGATGGGGGATTTTTCCCAGTGTTTTTGGAAAGTTTAAAGATTTAAATAAAAAAGAAGCAGTTTATCCCCACATGAAAAAGGAAAACAAAATGAAGAAGTTTTTTCCCAGCAATTAAACCCCTTAAATTAAAGCTCGACAATACTTAAAGAGATTCCTGCATGTTCAAAAAATTTGCGCATAAATAGCCCGGATTATTAGGGGATCTTTTTTTCCCCCTTTTTCTTTCTTGTGGGTGTTTTCCCAACACAGCTAAAATTGGCAAGGGTAAACCCCCCTATTTTTAAGGGGAAAAAGGGTAAAAAGAGTGATGGGAAATTCTTTCGACCTATATAAACTTTTTAAATTTTGGGGAAATTTTTGAAAATTTTTTTGCACATGAGATTACATGGGGGATGCATTGAATTTTTAAGTAAAAACCCAACAGGGTTTTTGGGAAAGGTAAAATCAACGCAAAGTGCCCTTCTAGCTTTTACAGATTTTTAAATAAAAGGGTTTTGACAAGCGGAATGGAAAGGTTGGAGCTTTTTTGTTGATCTTAAAGGAAAACATTTGATTCAGTACCTTTTTTACCCCCTTTTTAATTAAAAAACCCAAAAAAAGGGATAACATAAGTTATTTTTTTATCATATTTGGGAAATTTCTTTTTAAAAAAAAAAAATTTTTAAACAATCTTTCACAAAATAAATTCAAAAGTTTTTCAATAAATTTTGTGGAGTACCACAAAGGGTCAATATTGGGGCCCCCTTTTTTTTATTTTTTACATAGATGATTATCTACTATAATGGAGGAATCAATTAAAATTTTTATTGATGACTTTTTGGGCTTTTATTTAGAAGGTGTGGTGGTTTAAAAAGATCGAAGACTTTTTCAAGAAGTTTTAAAGAGGATGGATGATTGATTGAAAAATCAGGAACTTGAATTAATTAAAAGTAAAAAAATTTTTTTGATTTTTGCATAAGGGGAAAAATAGAAGCATGAATTATATTCTTTGACGTTGAAAATTTTAATGGAAGCTAATTTCTAGAGGGGTATAATTTAAAATCTTGGAGTTTTCTTTTAATTTTAAATTTTAATTTTAAAAAAACATTATGAAAAATGTATGTAAAAAAGTTCATCAGCAAAAGGTTATTAGTAGAATTTAAAAGGTTTGTTAAAAATAGGAATTTTAGGTTACTTGAGATTCCCTTTTATTCACTCTATTTTTGATATTTGTTTTGTGGTTTTGGGGAGTAAGACCTTTTACCGAATATGTTTTACTACAGAAGAGAAATTTACCTTTTTGTTTATTTTAAATTTCCCATGGGGCCAAAATTTTCAATCTGATTGGCTTTTACCCAGAAAAGGAAAAGAATTTTAATATAAAAGGCCCTACCCCCCGGAAAAAAACCCCCCTACCAAAAGGTTTTTTTGAAAAGGTATTGTATCAGGTATTTTAAAAAATTTTTTCAATTTGTTGATCGGGGATAGAAATTTATTTTAATGAAATCTTTGAAAGTTTCCCCAAATTAATTTTCCCAATCATTAAAAAAGTCTTCTTGTACAGAGGAGGGAAACCTTTGGAATTCAAAATTTTTTATGAAAATTAGAACCAGTTTACTGATAGGGAAAGGTAAAAATTTAAAAGTAAAATTGAAAACAAAAGATAAAGAATCGAAAACAAAGAAGAATTGATTTTTAATATTTATTTTTTAAGTCATTGTCTCTGTGTTTTGTAATGTCAAATTTTTCTTCATAGTTCTTATTTTGATTTTTCTTTTTCTCTTTGTTTGTTCATTATTGCTTTGATTTTGAGGGATTCAATGATTTTCAATTTTATTTTTCGGGCCCCGATTGTCTGGGTTTTTGCCCACTGGTGGAAAATTTCAACTTGAGTTAGGTGTCCTGTAAACATTTCGTGATCAGTTTTTGACTTGAAAAAATTTTAAATAATTATATCTGATAAATTATATATTAGAGTCAAAATCTTTTGGGAAATAAATTTTACCAAGATTTGAACCCCAGAAAAATGGTTGAAAACCAAAAATGAAAATTCGCGTTTTTGGTGGTTTCTTCCCGCGAAAGAAATTTATTACTCCCTGATTTGCGGGTTTTTTTATTTTTGGCAAACCTTTATATTTGTTTGAGTGGGATCGTCTAATAAATCTTTTTTTTTTCTTTTTCTTTTTTATTTTTTTTTTTTTCTTTTTTTCTTTTTTTTCTTTTTTTTTTTTTTTTTTTTTTTTCTTTCTTTTTTTCCTTTCCTTTTTTTTTTTTTTTTGTTTTTTTTTCTTTTTCTTTTTTTTTTTTTTCTTTTCTTTTTATTCCCCACCTTCTTTTAGATTTTATTCATTCATAAATTGGTTTTTTAAATCCTTTTTATTGTTATCAAAAAATTTTTGAGTTTATTTAATTTCGTTTTTGTAAATGTAATATTACTTTTTCAAAAAAATTTACTTAAAGTAGTTCAAAATTTTTGGTCTGCATCTATTTTAATTAATTTTTTAAGTTTTCCTTTTCCCTTTTTTAAATCAGGTTTTTTTTAACTGAAAAGGAAAAGGGCTTAAATAAATAAAAAAATAAAAAGACGGCCACACACGTCTTTCTCACGTAAAACCCTTAAACCCGAGAAAAAGGGTTTTTTCCCAAAATGTGACCATGTGAAAGTACCTTTAACCCTACTTCCAAAGCTTTCTAATGTCAAATTTTGATGCCTTGCGCACGCAATTTGATCCTTCCCCCCCATTATAAAAAAAACTTTTTATCTATAATAAACCCCGACAAACCCTTTTTTAATTTTCCAAACCCAAAATTATTTATTTTAAAAAACTTTTAATTTACATCATTTATTTTATTTTCTTTATTCCTTTTATATTTTACTTTCGTTTTTCTATTTTTTACCATCATTATAATTTTCTTTATTTATGTCAATAGATGTTCATTCATTTAAATTTAATTTATTTTTTTAAATTTAGTTCAGATCAAAAACATGTTTTTAAATTTTCTTTAGTATCCATTTAAATAAATGACTATTGTATTGGCTATCAATATCACCATTATTTTATTTTCATAGACATGTACACTTAGAAAACAATATAGTCATCAACTTTCAATATCACAGGTTACGCAACATGACATAACCGGTTAAAGGCCCTAGTTTCTCACGTCGTCGTGGCTTTCTTCACCACCCTTCTGACATTGAGTCTCCAATCAACGCAAATCTGGGTTGTGTTTATAGTAAACACTGTGCAAAATCGAACATCGTTATTCCTTCTTTTTTGCTATGTCATTTTGCCGATAGGGACCTAGCTCGAAAATAACCAACTTTCGATTTTCTCGGGTCAGGGAGGATTAATATTTATTTTGTTAATTTGTAAAGTATAACTAGTCAGCTCTCCAACCTGGGCCTTGGGTATATTTTGGCCCAGAGCATGGCTCTGCTAACCGTAGGAAGTGATTTTAAATATAAATTCCGACTCGCAAAAATTTATCAGCTAGTAAGAAAGGTGGTAAATTATTACTTCCCGAAAATAAAGGCGAGGTATAGCAATCGTCGTGGGGGGACCCCTCCCCCTCCCTTGTAAACCTCCACGACGGCGACGATAATGACACCACAAACGATGACAGACGGTGACGACTGCAACGTGAAAAACCCCTTTTCATCTCCTTCCGTGGCTGGTTCTGAACAGCATGGGCCCCCACCCCATATCCCTAGGTAGAGTTGCACCTAAAAGTTGCGCGCGCTTATTCTAGAGGGGAATTTTGTTTGGATGTAACTATCATCACCATCGTTTTTTTTTTCTTATATACACACTTAACAACATAATCATCAAAAAACGCCATTAAGTCATTATATAATCTTTTAATATCACAGGCGGCGCAATATGACTTAACAGTTGAAGCGTCCTAAATTCTCACGACGTTGTATATAGAGGCATCCTTCTCAGACCAAAACCTGGCAAGAACAGTCGGGTCTAAGGGTCCGGTCAACCCAAACGAAGGGCTAGACCGAATGGTTCACCCTGGGAACGCCCGGCCCCCCCGGCCCCGGGCTCTCTTGGAAGGTAAACGTCTTCTCCATCCCTTCCTCTCGTTTCTCGCTCATCCTAGGCTACATCTAACTGAGCCAACCAGGTAGGCGGCGACGTAGTGGCCAACCAGAGATACAAAATTTATAACTTCTCAGACAAAAAGCGAACGCTAAGGGTTGTAATCCTGTCGAATAAGAATTCTTGATGGAAAAAATTGCGATGTCGCTGAATGTTTGCAGGGACCTTCCTTATGTTAGACTTATCAACATACTAATACTCCCCTACAATCGGACTGGAGCTCCGGCTGCCATATTGGAAAATGGTGGCCAAAAAGTTTGGTTATCAAATATCTCCAAATTGGTTGGAGATATAAATGATGCAATGGCAAAAAAAATCCCATTTAATTTCATACAAAACAGGGCCTGGATTTCCAAAAACGCCTAACTAAGACGTGTCCTAACTAAGACACCACTAGGACATCTTAACTAAGACGTTCCTAAGACGTCCTAGTTTAAGTCACGCCCTATTCCCAAAGGTGCCTAAGAAAATCTCAGACGTGTCCTAAATATTAAGACAAAGTACCATTACGTCTTAGATGACGTCATCAATATAGACTTTATAGACCAATAAGGAGTAGGTTATAAAAAGCGCACGAAATTTGAATTTTCTACTGTAGTCGGGTTTATTTAGCAGAAGAATAGTGCAAAATGAGATACTATTTTACCTTAGGTACACAAAAATCGGAAATTTTCCGCTCTTTTATTAAAGAACATTCTAAAAATAATTAATGGTTACTTTGAGCGGCAGGGCTGCCCAAAGTTTAAAAAAAAAATCAAAAAGTTTAGAAGAAGCTGAAGAAAGCTGTAAAACGGGACTAGGAAAATTGGAAAATTTTGTAGCCTACTCTTACACAAAAAACACAATTTTAAAAAAATCGGCAGTAATTTTGGGTCACAGGGGTGACCAAAGTGCGGAAAGTCAAAATATACAGATTGCCTGAATAATGGTGCAATTAGGACTTTCAATAATAGGAAATTTTCCACTCTTTCGTCAAAAACACAATTTAAAAAAACTCAGACGGTTACTTTGGGCCCCAGGGCGATCTAAAGTGGGAAAGAAAACTTATCTGACTTTGGATAACTCTGGGGGGCCCATAATTACCGTCCGATCGTTTAAATATGATGTATATGATGTTTTTGTGAAGAGCATAATATTTCTAGATTAGTCTAGTTCAACTTACACCATTATTCTCTTATATCTGTAAATTTTTACTTTTCCCACTTTGTTGGGCCCTTGGGATCAACATTACTGGCCAATTAAAAAAATGTGTTTTGTGAAAGATTTGGAAAATTCAGCTTGTACTAGTTTTAAAATTTTTCCAACCCAAAAAATTTTGGGAAATTTCAATCACCCTTGACTCCCCAAACGCACCAAAGTTACTATCAAATTCCTTAGGAATGATGTTTTTATGAAAGAAAGGAAAAAGTCCTGTCAGAATTTTTCTCATACTTTCCGACAGCCCTGGGGCAAATAGTTAATAGCCAATAATCAGTTTATTTAAGATAGTCATTAAAAAGCGAACAATGTTACATTTTTCAAACAAAAGAAAAAGGTACCTAACATTTCCACAACTAATACTAAAAAATATTGCATTGCACCATGCTTTTAAAATTTAACATGAGGGGAAAATAAAAATGATAGTGAATACCTTCGAGTAGGCAAGCGGTATGTCATCCCTAATAAAATAATACCTAACCACCCTTAAAATAGGAATGTGGTGAGACTAAAATTCTCTATAAATTTTATGATTATTCAAATTTAAAATTTCAGTTATTTTTGAACATATTTTAGTTTCAGTCAACCTACTGTAATTTCCACAATCACTTCCCCCCCCCCCCCCCCCAACCACCCCCCTTGACACCTAATTGTGACGTTGTAGGTGTGCGGTGTGGGGGGGGGGGCACATCAACGAAATGACAAAATATTACTTTCTAAAATTATACTAATACAATAATGAGGGGGGTAAACAATATATTCTATTATTGTTTTAAATTTTTTTTGCCATTGTTGCAATACTCCTCTCCCTTTATTAATTTGGGGGAGGGAGGGGGAAGCAGAGATTGACAAAATTTAAAAAACTTTAAAATATTAAATTTTAAAAGTGCATTGTACCAAAGATTGATCAGTTTTTCTCTCATTTTCTCTTTTGACATGGGAATGGGAATTAGATAGTTTTTATCTACATTAGAGAGGGGGAACTTTTATTTTTTTAAACAAAACAAAACTCTGTTGTACAAATACATTGCCACAAGGACACAGAATTAAAAATAACATTCATGATTAATAACAATTAAAAAAGGTTTAAAATTTAAATACAATTCAAGAAAATTTGTCATAATAATACAATTAAAAATTACATGTTTAGGCCATAAAGGTGATTCCTAAGAATGGAAATGGAACCTTTTAAGCCCCACAACTTTTTAAGGTTTTGCCTAACTAAATGTTGCAAAAATCAACAAAAACGGGTTTTCCCCCCTTGCCCAACAAACCCGGACGTAGGGGTTTGCTGGTTTTTTGCAAAAATATGGAGGGTCGGAAATTTTTCCCGCAGGGAAAGCATTTGACCCACTGCGCAAAGCGTACGTCGGGCAGAAAAACCCTTTCCCCGGGAAATTAACGCAAGATGCGATCCCCCCAAATTTCCAAGGCAACAAGCCGTTTTACTTCTTTAAACTACTTTCCCGCCTATTTTCCGAAATTTATTGGCGTTAGGACCGGCAGGGTTTTAAAACTGTTCCAAGTAAATCTCCTGTTTTTCAGAAGCCAAGAACGTGAGGAAGGGTTTCTATCTCGCTATCGCAACGAGACACGGTTCCGTTTGGCTTCTGCCCTGGAGAACTGAAACTGGAGCCCCCATTCTGTCTTTTTAGTGGGGTTCGCCATTCGGAACTTGAAAATCCATTTTCTTTGATACCCATTTTTTCCTTGGGTATTTTTGGTAAAAACAAACTCCTTACCTTTTTGAGGTAGTCACACCACTTTATTTTTTTTAAAAACCCAAGAGACCTCGAATTTTTTTGGCTACTATCCCCTTTCTTCCTTCCAAATTACCATCCCCTTTTCAGCTGAGTCTTTTTGGGCATCAAACCCTATTTTTTTACAAAATATTCTCTTTTCATTGATTAATCTCTGGTTCTTAAACATGGGGTTGTTTTTCTTTTTCAAGGGGATTAAAATATTGATTTTTTGTATATAGCTTCCCATTTACCCGAAATATTTAAGACCTTGTACTCCAGGATGAATACACTAGCATCTGGGGAATCAAAATGGGAGTGGATGATTTTTTTGATTGACTTTTGATAAAATTTGTCCAGTCATCCAGAAAAATTTAAGTAGGTTAGTCAAAGGGCATTCTGCAGAGGGTACACTAAGTTGGCCATTGTATGATTAATAATTAAGTTTTTGGTCAGGCATTAAAAATGGAGAGTGCTCAAAATTTTTCAACTTCGCGTTCAATCTTTTACAATTTCTTTCTATTGGGAGAGCTGTAAAGGGGAAAGGGAAAACTTGAATATTGCAAAACCGGATACCCGTGAAATTTGATGGGGGGAGATAAAAATTCAGAATTAAAAAAACCCCCGGGAGGCAAGCGTATCTCCCCCCCCCCCCAAA
>JAMZAV010011071.1:0-21442 GCA_024449915.1 Sweltsa coloradensis | reverse complement strand
GAAACCCTTTTTGGGCTCCCCCTCATCAGTACATATTAGGGGTGACCATAATTTAAAAACAAAAAACGGGATACCTTGAGATTATTTCTACTATGGACTTGCATTGTCAAAATTTTCCGTGGTATTTCTGTCCTCCAGATAGGTTTTAGAGCGATCTGAGCAAGGAAGGCACGAAATACCTACTTATTGCAATAATTGGCAAGGGAAATGGCTGTTTTTGACAAAAAAAGTATCTATGAGGGAAAACCGGGACAATTACCCGTCCCGGGTGGTGTCTCTCGGGACACCGGGACAAGTACCTGAAAACCAGGACTGTCCTGGGACAACCGGGACGTCTGGTCACCCTAGCACATATCCAACATTGGTTTATAGCTCCGTATTGTGTGCAAGCATTTTCGCAACGCGCCCAAATATGAGTGTTATGCCTGGGCCTGGCTAGAGAACCCTGGTGGTAGCAAGCGCAAGTGTGGACAGTAAGTGAAGCAAGAATATTGGAAGAGAAGTTTGTGTCGAATTTAGTGACCAAATTTACAAATAGCAAGCTGGAATTTGCATCCCTTTATTTTGGTGTATACTTAATATGAACCAATGCGTTTGATCAAGCTTACCTCACAGTACTTTCCAAAAGGCGAACGGTTGTGCGGGCTGCATTTCTAACATCGCCTGATCTTTGGGCTTGATAGTAGCGGCTCAAGATCGTATTAGCGTCTTTACTCAGAACAGGTTGAAGATCTTTTATAACTGAAAAGTATACTTGCAGTTTTTCTAAACCCCACAAAACACTAGAACTTGCTTGTGTGCTTTGCTCAAAGTCTTTGATAATATCTTTGTTTTGTAGAATAAACCCAGAAACAAGCCTGAAATGTATAAAATTTACAATATTAGTGTCACTAATGCATAGCTAAAGTGAAATATACAGTATAAAGGCCTACATTATAACTGTAGCCTACCTGTCCCAATCTTCATTTCTAGAATCGAGCAATATCATGACCAAGTCAAATCGACTTAGCAATGGACTGGCTATCGCAATATTCACACTGATCGGTTGAGTAGGGTCGTATTGTCCTTTTGGATTTGTTGCAGCAAAATTGTGCAACGAGTATCCAGCTTACATACTAGGCCAGCCTTTGCAACACTGATTGTCTGTTGTTCCATCGCTTCGTGTATGCTTGAACGATCATGTTCGCGGATAGAATTGAACTCGTCGATACAACAGATACCGCCATCAGCAAGGACAAGGGCACCGGCTTCTAACTGCCACTCGCCACCTTCCTATAAACATAAGTTAAGGTCATTTTGTCATTAGTAAGACCTCTATATCCGATCACCGATTATCCAATCACCCATATTATTCGAGCTGTATTTAGATGCCCGCCGCGCTTTTTTGAATGTCCTCACATACATTGTAGGCCTAGCGGTGGGCGGGGAGAGTTGCGAGAGAGAGAGAGAGAGAGAGAGAGAGAGAGAGAGAGAGAGTGAACGAGTGCGCATGCGAGAGAGATAGCCGGTTGCGCTAATCTGAGCGAAGATAAAGTGGAGGAGTGGGCTAATGGAACATGTAATGCAATTCGGTGTCAAGAACTGACAAGACAACGAGATAGTGGCGCGAGTAATGGAAGAGGAAGTGGACGATCCAAATGATGACCTTGAGTTGCCGAGCATCATAACTCACACGGAAGGAGCGGCAGTCTTAGAGACCGCATTACACTGTTGAACAACAAGATGACGCAACAGCTGCCGATATCTTGTTAATCAAACGATGGCGAGACAAAATGGCCTTCCGCCCAAAATGCAGACTCGTATTTTATTACGTCGATTTGTTTAGACTGACATGCGTTTTTATTGCGACATGTATTTGTGTTTGTGAGCTTGATTTACAAGCTATTAAATCATTTGGTATGCCCTGTATGAAGGAAGTGTTTCGTGTGTATTTTATGTTCCTTTATCCATTGCATGTGTCATATATCATATTTTACCATATCAGGCTATGCTACGAGAGCAAATAAACAAAAAATTGCGATAAGCAGAGTTTTTCAATATCTCGAGCTGCACCAGGTCTCATTCAGCTCGGATAATAGAGGTCTTACTGTATTTTGTCGGCATTTATGTAATTACTAATTAGATGCTCCAAGTCCTGCCAGCATTATATATTTATTACCGAGGCGTAGTCAAGCCTTTCAAAGTAGATGCTAGTTTGACTCATTTTTTTCGTACGTAGTCATAAGGTTTTAACGTAAAGGCCGATCCACACAAAAGATAACACGTAAACACAAGGTTTTAATGCGTAGTGGTAGTGTGTTAGCGCGCCGGTACACAGATAAACGTAAGCAGAAGCACAAATAATTTATGCCAAGATATGTTACTCGTCTTCTAAGTTCTTTGCAGAGTGTCCATTATCACCCCTTTAATAGAAGGATTTGAAGGTTATCCATAGAGATTATTATTATTATTATTATTATTATTATTATTATTATTAGGGTATTTCATACAAACTCGGTCAAAACCGGAGCTAACATGTTGTACGGACTTACGTCAAGTACTTCCATGTGATCTATATTACATACCTACATTATTACTTTGTCTTAACTCTAACTAAAATAAGTCATTTATAATATAGTTTGTAGATGATGTTTTCTTTCTGCTGTGTACGGTCGTGGCCGATTTCTCGTCGCCATCCTAGCATTTGCTCTTCGGACTATGGAAACCATGAAAAACCATGTCAGGATGGAAGCTGTCTCGGAATCTCGAAGTATCATTCTTAGTTTAGAAATTTACGAACTATTCTACACGTGTTGAGTATTACTGCCTTTTGAGTCTCGATGTAAACATTGGGTGGAAGATCTAGTTGTTTAATGCTTTCATGTAGCTTCTTCGGTATGATGCCATTAGCCGATATCACGTATGGGATTGTATTTACCTTTTTCTGTTTCCACATCTAACAATTTAACAATTTATTTTAATTTATTTTAACAATTTACTTTAAATTTCAAATTAATGCTAGGCCTAACCACTGTTACTGCTACAAGTGTCAAACAATTATATAGAATTACGTAGTACCACTACCCACTACTTCTTTCCCACCAGTCTTCTTTTATACTATTTAACAAAACATTACTCCTTTTATAACTTGTATAAAAATCCATAATTTTATTTTTTATTTTATCCTAACAATCAACAACATTATCTCCAAGTAGCCTACTATGTTTGACTTTTTAAATATTGACTTTTTAAATATTATTATTACCAGAATCATTACCAACTAAAATAAATGTTTAATTTTAGATTGTATTTTGATAAGACTATGTATCCCTACTGTAGATCGATTGATCTATCAATTAGATTAATTAGAAATGTGTCTATTTCTGTTTAGCTATTATTTTTTCTATTCATATTTAAATGTACTTTAAATGTTTATTATCCACTTAACGCCGCATGAGCTTACTGCATAGATCTCGCAGCCGCATCGCCATCTTAATAATATAATTAATTTCACTTGAATACACCCACACACAGAGCTCCGGCTCTAGGTGGGTATTCTTCTTCTTTTGGGCCCTAACCGGCTAAATATGAAATGTAAAATTATGAATATGAATTTGAACTGAACTGAAGTTGAATTAAGACTTATCTTGTCTTCTGTATGATCCCTGGGCTGTTTCGTCGTGTCGATGATGAGGCACTGCTCGACGTTTCGCCACCCATGTTGGTGGCTTCTTCCTTGAAGAAGCCACCAACATGGGTGGCGAAACTCGAGCATGCCTCATCATCGACACGACGAAACAGCCCAGGGATCATACAGAAGACATCTAACGGGTCGTGAAAGCCTACAACATCTCAAGACTTATCTTATCTTATCTTTTATCTTGATCTCAATTGCAAGTTCCTATACTTGTTCAATTTTTTTCTTCCATGTAGTCTCGACGTATGGCACATTGGGACAGCAACGTCAATAAGGGTATTTTTCTTGTTTCTTCTTGTAAATTATAATTATATCCGGTTGTTGTGATTTTATAGTTTGGGTCTGTTATAACTGTACGGGCGTAATATAATTTGAAATCTTTGCTATCTAGTACTTTCTCCGGTTTGTATTTGTAGTAAGGTGTGTGTATCAATGAGGTTGTACTTGATTGCTATTTTTTGGTGAATAATGTTAGCTATTTGGTTATGTCTGTAGAGGTAATCCGTTTGACATAGTGACTGGCCCCCGGGATATGATGTGTTCGATTGTTTCACCCCTTACACTACATTTTCTACATTGATCGTTTACTGTCGCATCTTGTAAAATGTATTTTTTTTTAATTTTTCGTTGCAATCACTCTGTTTTGAATAGCCAGCATAAAACCTTTTGTTTCTCCAAAATTTAGTTCCCGTTGTTTAACCACCTATTTGATGCTTTAATATCTACGTGACCTTTATGTATTTTCATCATAATGTCTCTTGTGTAGGGTCTTTTCTGAGAGGACGTAACTCTTTTAAAGCGTCAGTTATGAGTTTCCCTTGTAGATTGACATTTTCGTTTGCTAGATTGAGTGGAGTTAATGATTTGTCAGCTAGCACCACAGCCCTATGCAGTGTTGATTGGTTGCTCTTTGTAGAAATTTTTTTTCTTAAAATGTCTAGTTGTTTATAATATAAGTTGTTCCAGATAAATAGGCCTCGTCCTTCTTTGTTCTCTTGGAAGTGTCAATCTCTCTATTGCTGATTTAGGATGATGCATTCTGTGTTTAGTAAGTGTAGTACGAGTTAATATTTCCAGCGCGTGGATGTCTGTCTGTGTCCATTTAATGATTCCGAATGAATATGTTAGTACTGGTATAGCATATGTATTTATTGCTGTGATCTTGCTTTTACCGTTTAGTTGCGTCTTGAGGATAGATTTTAGTCGCTTCTTGTATGTATCTATCAATTTTTTCTTTCATTACTTTATGTTCAATTTTTGACAGCTTGTAGAATCCTAATATTTGTATACTTTCGTTATCATCCATTACCCAATCCCATTTCCATCATCTCGCTGGAACTCTTCTGCCTGCGTAACCTTACCCTTTTCGATATGTAGCGTCTTACACTTGTCTACTCCAAACTCCATGCAGATATCTTGACTAAATTCAAATGAAGTATTGATTAAACTGTTTAGTTTTAACAAAATTTGATGCATATAACTTTAGATCATCCATGAAGAATAGGTGAGAAATTTTGTGACATACCATAATTTTGTCCTTTAAATTTTAAATCCCTATGTTGATTCGTAAGCATATGCGACAGTGGGTTTAATGACAGACAAAACCATAATGCGCCCAAATGAGTCACCTTGGAAAATGCCACGTTTAATTTTGGTTGGATCGTAGTATCTGCTGGTTTTCATATTTAGTTTTAGCGTTGTTCTCCATGTCCCTTTATTACTGTCTTCAAAAAGTTTACAATTACTGGGGTTTATTTATATATTTGTAAAATCTGAATAAGCATGTGTGTGGTGTTGAGTCATTAGCTTTCTTGTAGTCAATGTAGTTTACGTGAATATTCCTTTTCTTATTGTGTGCCTGGTTCATTACAGTAGAGTCGATAATGAGTTGTTCTTTACATCCCTGCGAGTTCTTACAGCATCCTTTTTGTTTCCCCCGCCCCTGATATTGTATTCTTCGCAATGCTTATATACTTTATTTGTTATTAATGAAGTCAATATTTTATATATAGTTGGTAGACATGTAATTGACCGATATTTACTTGGGTTCTTCGTGTCATTATCTTTCGGTTTGAGAAAGGTTACTCCTTCCCGTAAGAATTCGGGTATTTCTTTAACTCCATTTATAACTCGTTGAGACATTTTCTAATTTGATTGTGAGTAGTATTGAATTTCTTATACCAAAAATTTTGAATATTATCATTACCTGGTGCTTTCCAGCTATGTGTAGCACTGATTGTCGACTTTAATTCATCAAAAGTTATACCTTCGAAACCCCATCTCATTAAAATCGCTCATCCTAGTCTTTCCTCTTGAATCCATTGTGCATCCTGGGTTTTGTGTACCGGTTACCCCATATATTCCTGCCCAAAACTCTTTTATCTCCGTCTTTGTTGGTGCTCCATTTCCTGTTATTTCTTTTTATTTTATTATTATTATTATTATTATTATTATTATTATTATTATTATTATTATTATTATTATCGATCCCTTTAGTTTATCATCTACTATCTTAAAAATTTGCCATTAAATGTTCTAAGGCAATTGTATTTCGCTATTTTTCAAACGAATTTGCAATTTGGTATCATTCATTGGGGGAACATTTGATTATAACTAACATCATGATCACTGCTCAAAACATATCATTTAAAACCATATTTAATCTTCAGCGGCTTCATCAACTGACTTTGTTTACATGAGCACGACATTCTTCCCTTGCCACAACTGTATTTTTATAGAACGTTTTTATATGTTTTTAATAATCTTAGTAACCATGACTTTGTGAATAGTGCTGTCAATACTAGAAATTCATCAGTGCTACGTTTTAACCGTACCTGACTTTAATTAACAAATACACGTAACCCGTTTTTCATATAAAGGCCCATATCTGTTCAATTCTATTTTATGCAAGATTCCAGAGTTTAAACCATGTATGAAATATGTTCATTTAAAAACTTGCAGAAAATGCAGTAAAAGAGAGGTGATTATTTTCCATTTAAAATTGCTTTTACCTTTATATTAAGATTATCTATTTAGGCCTACTTGTTCGTTGTTTTACTGAAATGTATTATTGAATTGGTTACATTTAAAACTTATTATCATGAGTTTTTAATTATACATTGTATTTTAATTTTATTTATTTAGTTAATTGGTGGGTTTTGTTAAGGTTTTAAGGATGTTTAGTTCATTAATATTTACCGTGGCGGCTGGCACAATTAAAATGTTAATATGTGAAGCAGTCCTTCACACGAGCAGTCTGCTCATGAAGGCAACTTGCTTGTTTGATATTGTTAAATGTATTGTGTGTGTTTAATCAAATAAATTGAATTGAATTGAATTATTATTATTATTATTATTATTATTATTATTATTAGGGAGAGTCTCACAGTCTATAAATCCCAATGGCTCGAAATTTCGTTGGCTCGAAATTTATTGTATTTATTTAGAGACGATGTCCCCCCCAGAGAGAGAGTCCCACTGTCTATAAATCCCACTGGCTCGAAATCTCGTTGGCTCGAAATTAAATAGTATTTATTTAGAGACGATGAGATTTGCAGACGATGGGACACACTATTGTGGCACTGACTCGAAATCTCATAGGCTCGAAATCCCATAGGCTCGAAATAAATAGCTAGAAAAATACGCCGTTAATAGGCTGCTGTGTCGTTGTCTATAAATAAATAGCTAGTAAATACGCAGTAATTACGGTGCCGCCTGGCCGCTGTGTCGTTGGCTCTAAATTGTACGAGGCTCCTCCCTCTAGCCTTGAAGTGCCAGCAGAGAGAGAAATGGAATTGAATCCTACTGCACGCTTCACATCAAACACAAACCCCAAAGCTACATCAAAGAGTTGATCCTCGTCTTGTTTGTTGAAACTAGTGACAGTCAATCTTTTCGAATTCTGATGAAACATAAAATACAGTAAAATATAATCCAATACAAAGTATATTCTTTGTTATACAGTACCGAATACCGATCATTTGATAGTATAGCTAATCAAACTATGAACGAACACGCAATTACGATCCTAAGATAGGTTGACGATACAAAAAATGGATAAAAGTAGTTATTTCAAACAGTGTTTTTTACTCCAATTGCACATTCACACATTAACATGGATTAAAGATTTGCAAAGGTGTCTTATATATAATGCGCAATGGAAACTGGTACTCTCATGTAAATTATAATTGTTTTTAAATATGTGAACTACACGTATTAGTTGAGAACCTTGGTTCGAACCCCGATCAGTAGATGCCTTCGAACACGATTCGGGACACTTTTTACAGATGAGTTTTCATTGAAAATCGTAAAAAGCATGGTACACATTTTTTCTAAAATTCACAAGTGGTTTAAAGGCATCGATCGGACCTTTACGATAATCGTAATACCAAACATGACCCATTTTGTAGCATTTGTATATTAGTTATGGTTCCCGCCAAATTGACATGCGTGTACGTTTTGGCATCAAAAAATCATAATTATTTTATCTCACGGTTGCCGCGCCCAAGTAGGCTTTGCACCCGAACGCCGACGGTACGGGCGCGTTTGGAATCTTTCCGGGTACAAGCACCGTTAGGGGTTTTAGAGCCGTTACAATACTTTTGCCGGGGTGACGATGAACATTTTGAAATGCGCGTAATTTTGAAAAAAGTTAAACTTGCTGTTTAAATAAAAAATTATAAAAAAATCCTGAATTTTCAAATTCACTTACAGCGTGTGTGAAGTGCCCGTGCAGAGTTAACGCGGGGGGTCCAGACAGCAAAAATGTTTACCGTTTTCTTTTTTTTGGACATTGTTTGGATTTTCCATTTTCCATTTTTTTGAAATTTTTAGATGCGTGGTAGAGCCACGAGGTTTGACAATTCTGAAAGCCAATGAAATAGCGAACGGGTTAAAACAAAATTGACCCGATATTTATTTCCGATTGCGCGGGAAAAAATCGCAAAGTTGGAAAATTTTTTTTAACATTTTGCAGTGCAACTTTAAAAGTTTAAAATTTTGGTTTTCCTCGGTTCGATTTGGAACGACAAAGGCTCGTTAATGTAGCGGAAGAATAAATGGAATGTAAATAAAATTGGTTTGAGAACCTGTGCTCGAACCCGGGTTAGGTGAAAGCCTTCGAGTTCGTTCCGGGACACTTTTTGTTAGTTGGATTACATTCTGTCAAGGTCAGGACCGTTCCCGAGGATTGACGTAATATGGCTCATGACGTGGCGCAGGGAAGTATCGATACCAGCATTGCATACAAGTGCGTATGAAGTGGCGTCTTTCACATCAGATTCCCGAACAATTGTCCCAGGAAAACATTCCTCACACACTTTTACACAAAAGGCGTAAAAGTGTTCCGATTTCGAAAATCATTTTTCACCGTACTTAGAGGCGGCGGACAGCGTCCGGCGGCGTACCGAAAGTGTCCCGTAAACAAATTTGTCCCAGGACTTCGGATAAACGACAAACGTTACCCGCAAACTACCGAATCGCGGCCGTACACGGACCGATTCGTGATTTTGTCTCGTCAACGAGGTTTTCCAACTACGAGGTTTTCCAATACGAGGTTTTCCACGCCCTCCGCGTAGCGGCTTCAAGCCGCGCTTGCGCGACTTGTATTTCGAAATAACCTGAGTCAGTGATATTCAGCATCATAATACAAAAATACTTAACAAACTTGCACGCATACAAAAACATACATTAAGTAATATATTTTCGTTTATGATGTAAGTACTAGTAGTACACATATTTTGATAGGGGTTGTGTGCTACGTTCTTGTCCCTGAGTACTAGGTGAATCCACAAAGGTCTACTTTCATATCTCGCTAACCTAAACAAAAAAACTTAGCATCCTGTGGCAAACGCATCCCACGAAAAATTGTGGAGCACGAAAACATTCCAATGATGAAACAATTTTAGAGAAGATCAGGTTCAAGATCATGATTTAAAACGAGGGAGCGAAGCGACTGAGTGTCTCCATTCAACTGAAACGGCGCTTCCGTGAGTCTGTGGGTCTGTGTGTGTGTACATCGAAAATCAGCCGAATCGCTGAACAGATTGCACTGAACTTTTAAACAGACATCCGGTGCAAGTTTACTGAGAACTGCTAACAAAATCATCTAGATCCATTGCACCTACAAGAAATAATAAATTGAAAAATGGGCTGCTAATGCGCAGGAATTATTTTAACCACAATGTTTTTGATTTAGAAAAATATATTTTGTTTGTAATTGTCTGGCTGTGAAATGCCGTGCCCAAAGTTTATCGAATCTTGCACGCTCAAGGTACCCCCAAATTCCGCTCGGAGATTAAGTAAACCTTGCAATTTTTACACGTATTTCGTACTGGCTATGTCTTCCATAGTATTGATACAGATGATAGACTACACTGCGTTATCATGCATATCAAAATATGTTAATAATTTTTAAATTACAATCCAGAATTTACAAAAACTTTCCCGAACAAGGGATTGAGCCCAGGTCTCCCACATTTCGTGTATAAAGGCGCCTTAGCCAACTAGACCAGGAAAATGCCAAAGTCGTTGTTAGACGAGTGAGCGAGTAACGTGTTGAGTACACGGGAACATTTTGCATTTAAAATTGATAATTATATTGGTATAAATATTAGTGTTTTTAAGTTTAGATGGTATGAGGGCGCGTCAACTGTAAGGCCATAATGCTCCACTCTAGCCAATGATAGGCTAGGAGGTCTAAGATAGGGGAAAGCAAAGGAATGTTACGGGTACTCAACCACATGGCTCACTCTCTACTCGTTTAACAACGACTTGGGCGTTTTCGTGGTTAGGACTATCTAGGGCGACGGTCGTTCGCTCGCGCCAAGCGCACGCGACTGCTAGAAGGCGATGATAACTCGACCCTGTTTACTCCTACCCGAGTTGGGGGGTTTTCAGCAATCTGCACACGCCGCTTTGAAAGATATTTTACAATCTTGAAACTCGGTATATGGGTTGATATGTGGTCCATGACCTACAAAAAAATCAGCTCGATCCGATAACCCGTTATGTGTTCAAAAAAAGTGCCTGAACGTCGTTGAAAACCTTCCGGCTGGCTAGCAAGCTAATTCTGGGTGGAGAATTAATAGCCTAAAGATAAAACGGTACATCTTAGAACTATAAAACTTGGACCACACTTAGATTATCTCAGACGCAGTGCCTTTTGCTTTCAAAACCAAAATCGGGTGAAAGGGACCGGAGAAAATCCAAATTGTAATGATAATCAAAACACATAATTACTAAGGCGTGGTTAATTATACATGCTCTTAATCACTATAAATATCTAGCGTCCAAAACACTAGGGGCTAAATTTGGGGGACCATGGGCCCAAAATGCCAAAAAAAAACAAACTCTGAACTTTAAAAATTAATAATTCAAAGAAAAACGCTACAAGTGAGAAGTTCCACACGTGGAATAAACTTTGCTGTCATTCTTTATCACTTTTGAATATGGAAAGAAAAATTGGGTAGTAACGTGTACCAGAAAAAATCAAAATAATTATCAAAAGCTAGGTAATTCCGTACTCTTCCGTAAGGCGCTAACTTATACAGAGAAAACTGTACATCTTAGAACTTTGAAACTTGGACCACTCTTAGATATCCTTAATGCGCAATTACTTTAGCTTTTAAAACCAACACCGGGCAATAGGGACCGGGGAAAATAAAAATGAAAATCAAAACGCGTAATTACTCAGGCGTAGTAGTTTGTACAAACCTGAAATAAAATTTTTGATTGGATATTGCTTTACGTCCCATATTTATGCAACTTGACTAATCGAGACGAAGGGAGGGACGTAAGGGATGACGCGGGGGGACAAGGGGTGGACAGGCCTGTGCTGGTCAGAACCAGCCACAAGCATATGAGGAGGCAGGGTTCCCCCACGTCGTGGTCTTCTCCGTCAGTGTCATCAACCGTCCGTGTTGTCTTTGTCGTCGCCGTCGGGGAGGTAGTCAAAGGGAAGGGGTTCCCAAAACATGGTGTTAACCATTATTGAACGAGTGAGCGTAGCGAACGGTGTGATCTCCATTCGACTTAAACGGCCCTAATTGTTTTTCTGCGTGCGTGCGTGCGTGCGTGTGTGTGTGTGTGTGTGTGTGTGTGTGTACGTTGAAAATTAGCCGAATCGCTGAACAGATTGCGCTGAAATTTTAAACAGACATCCGGTACAAGTTTACTGAGAACTGCTAACAAAATCAGCTAGATCCATTGCGATTTAAACCTACAAGAAATAATAAATGGAAAAATAGGCTTCCAATGTTTAGAATTATTTTAACGTCAATGGTTTTGTCTTTGAAAAAATATTTTTTGTTTGTTATTTGCCTGGCTGTGAAATGCCGTGTCCAAGGTATATCGAATGTTGCACGTCAAGGTACCCCCAAAAATTTCCCCTCGGAAATTGAGTAAACCTTAAAGTTAGTAAGTAAACCGTAAAATCAGTAATCAATACAACTAGGAAAACGCTAAAGTCCCGCCGCGTTGATGGATGAGCTTTTATGTAAGTTTTTGGTTTGCGTATAGGACTACTTTTAAGCTGCACGCAATGAACAGGCTGACAGCAAGGCGAGGCTCACTGCTGTGTGCGTGCAGGGAGTAGTCAAAAGGTGCGGGGCGGCCAGGTCATATCGAAGCTGTGCGCAAGTTGTACGATATTCATTAGAAATATTTATTCGATTGCCACCACAATCATATCATATCTACTTTAGTGATTTCAAACGTTCCCACAAAGTTTCATCAAGATCGGAGTAGCCGTTTGCCCGGACACGGACCAAATAATCATGAAAATATTGCATTTAAAATTGGGGAAAATAGTAAAAAGTACGATATTCATTACCAATATTTATTCGATGCCCCCAAGATCATAACATATCTAACTTTAGTGATTTTAAAACGTTCCCATAAAGTTTTATCAAGGTCGGAGTAGCCGTTTGCCCGGCGCCGGTCGCTGCAGGCCAAATATCATGAAAATATCTCATTAAAAATTGAAAAGTAAATCGTAAAGTACGATATTCATGAGAAATATTTCTTCGATTGTACCCAAAAACGTGGCACGGTCTAAGTTCAGAGATTTCGAAGGTTCTTTTCAATTTTCATCAAGATCGCTTATGCCGTTTGCCCGGAATCGTGCGAACAAACAGAAAAAAAACAAAAAAAAACAAACAAAAAAAAACATTGGAGCTAAATCTTTTGAGGGGTCAGTGAAATTGAAGTCTTCGCTCGCTCATCCAATAACATAGCTCCACATTGAAATCCTTATACAAGATATCAATTAAGAACCCAGGATTACTCTAACTACACTGACACACTTAGTAAATTATGTTAATTTCCTAATCCACTGAATACACACGAATCTAGACAAAAGTCACACATTTAAAACTAAATTCTTTTAAGAAATTTTGCAAATTATATATTAATTTAATTAGAATCACAATTGTAAACTTGTCGGGTTATTTCGCCACGTCGATTTGCTTACCCATGTCAACGTTTCTGGACCGCTCTGGGCCCCGTCATCAGTACGACTGATGGGCTGATGAGTCGTCCTGATGACCGGGCCCAGAGCGGTCCAGAAACGTTGACATGGGTAAGTCAAATCGACGTGGCGAAATAACCCGACAAGTTTACAATTGTGATTCTAATACTTCGGGCCACGAAAGCCTTAAAAAATTATATTTAATTATTCGTTTTATGACGGTGCTAAATATGTTTTGAAAAGGGTAGTTATATACGCTTATGAGATCTACATCCCCTAAGCTAGAGTGGCATATATTGAGCGCGCCTTATAAAAAAAATAGCATGAAGCTGACAAAGGATAAGAAACCAAACGGAATATATCTCATCGCCAACTCCACTTACCCCTCGGGTATAGGTGTAGCTATAGCCGCTTACTATCTAAGTTTCAATGACTGGCGCGAAAATTGGGTTTAAAACACTGGCTGAAAAACGAGTCCTAACTAAAAAATAATATTAGGCTTTGTACGTAAATTACAGAACCCCAAATACCTAACCTCCCAATAGCTTGTGTTAGCTTTTATACGTAAAAATAAATTCCCACTTAATTTTTATATTTGTATATCAAGTTTTAAATGTGTTTACTACAAAATTCCACATTTTTTCGAAGTATTGACTTGTAAATTTTTTAAGTTACTCGAGTAGAGAGACGTGTCATTGAGAGGGTGTAAGGTATATGCATATCGACTTCTGTAGCAAGCACAAACTTAGGTTGACTGTGCGTGTAATATAGGGAAACAGACTAAAATTCAAGGGACGAACCGGACACACTCGTGCAATAAGGCGCACATTTATTCCAATAGAAATTTCAATCCGTTTCCATACGAGGAACGTCCCAGGAAACAGGGTCGTTATTGACGGATAGTTATGAAAAAAGGCAATTTGTCAGAAAAAGTGTAAGAACAAGGAGTTCATTTGCATGTTCGGAATCAACATAATAAATATTTAATAACGGCCAGAATTACTGTATGCTCGGGCCGTATTCGTTCGATTCGTATTGACGAAGACCATAGGTTAGTGCCGGTCCCGGGCTCGTTCCCCGGTGTAGTCACTTTTTTAATTTATGTCTAAAATACTAACATAACAGAGTCATAGTCGCCTTGTAAAGCCAAGGTTAAATTACATTTAATTAGTAGCCAAATACCCGACCTGGCCGACCATGGCAGAAAGGCCATTTAATGTAGAGCACTTGGCGCTAGAGCAAAAATTGTAGTGTAATCTAGAAGTTAGTTTTTTATTATATGGTTTTTGTACTGTAATTTGACACAGAGGATGGTATACATATTATTATTTTTGTGTCAAGCATTTCAACTATACAAATGATTTCCCTTTGTGTCCGCCCAGGAATAATTAAGTATAAGCAAGAGTTTAGGATCATTTAACCATGGAGCCACATTATCCATTATTTATTTCATTATTTATTTAACCACATTATACGAGAAGCAATCGAATTTTAAAAACGTCCACGATATGAATAAACTAGATGACGGGTAACGAATGCCAGCTGGTTGGAAACCTCTGTTAAAGGATGCCATGTTACTCCACCTTTACAACCGACTAGTACAGGATAGTACATCACAACATGTTAGTGATATACCAGTACCTAGTAATGTTGGCCCTATAACTAGGAGCCAGAATATATAGAGCACTATAAAGTAGACTTGAACGGTACGCCAAAGATAGCTGACTAGTTGCAGTGACTTCTATTATCCTGTTTACTTTTTGTTTTTTATTTTTATGTTGTTACCTTGATAATGGGCAGAGAGATCTGCCTGAAACGTTTGTAAATAAAAACTTTGTAACTCGAAAACTCGAAAGAATCCTTTATGTCATATTACTTCCGAGAAAACCTACGTAAAAACACACATTATATGGTATCTTAAACTTTACGGAAATAATCATGCGTTGTATAAGTTGTAAAACACTTATTTTTAATCTTCGGCGTTTCAAAAGACTAGGCTTTCATTCTCAAGAATACATGGCATTAAAAGAATAAAAACAATACGTCAACATTAGAATGATAATAAAACTAAAAACATCCACAAACCTAATCGATTAACAAAGGCAAAACCCAAAAAGGGAATGAGAAGGGTGACTTTGTCAAGCAAAGAGGTAAGTACAGTGATGTGGTTGTAATATTTTCACTGCATATGATTTGTTTTTGTACTTGCCATTTGGTTTGCCTTTGTAAGGCGGTTTGGGTTGTTTGTATTTTTATTGTAATGATGATGTTTTGTTTTTTATTGTTTTTATGATATATATATATATATTGTGATGTTTTACCTTGGCTTTATAGTAGGCGACTATGACGCTGTTATGTTAGTACTTTAGATAGAAATTAAAAAAGTGACTACACCGGGGGTCACTTTTTTAATTTCTATCTAAAGTACTAACATACATAAATATATTGTAATGCTGATGTTTTGTTTTTATTGTGTATATATATATATATATAATCAATGTGGATAGAGATAGGAGTCAACAGCTTACCTGAGATGTAGAGGTGGCTGCCATAGTAGAACACAGATAAAAATATACACAAACTAATCACTAAATTGTCACGAGACGTTTCGGCTTTGCCTTCTTCGGTCGTTCTGGTATATATATTGATCTATCGAGGACACAAGACAAACCTCTATTAAATTGCTATTTGTTGTGACTGTTGAGACTCATGATATGAGATCCCACCACAAGTCGGTGCTCGGTGCATACTTTTATGACAATTTTTCTATTCACTAATAATGTACTCAAAACGGGCTTATGCGTAAAAACCTTATATTCATATATGTATATATGTGTTTAACTTGGGTCTTATAGAAGGCGACTATGAGTTGATATGTATGTTAGTACTTTAGACAGAAATTAAAAAGTGACTACACCGGGGATCGAACCCGGGACCTTAGCTGTCCCGGGCTATGTTCTTACCAACTGAGCTATGCAGCCACCGATTTAAAACTGTCTAATTTTTTGGTCTGTTTTGTACATTGTTAATAACGTGTGTCGGGCAGATTAGACTGCCTTTTAGAATACATATACGAAATTAACTGGAAAAGTACAAACTATATCTTTTAACCCGAGTTGGCTGGATATATGATGTTTAACTTTGGTTTTATAGTGGGCGACTATCACGTTGATATGTTAGTGCTTTAGACAGAAATTAAAAAAGTGACTACACCGGTGATCGAACCCGGGACCTTAGCTTAGCAGTCCTGGCTATTATCTTACCAACACGTTACACACGTTATTAACAAAATACAAAACAGACCAAAACATTAGACAGTTTTAAATTGGTGGCTGCATTTGGTAAGAGCATAGCCAGGACTGCTAAGGTCCTGGGTTCGATCCCCGGTGTAGTCACTTTTTTATTTCTGTCTATAAAGTACTAACATATTATCAACGTCTTAGTCGCCTACTATAAAACCAAAGTTAAGCAATATATATACATATCAACATCCGTGACTTTAAATATTTGGTCTCTAGCAAAATGCACTCCCAGCAGCGCAATTGACTAGCAAATCGTACATAATGCTTATAGGGACCAAGCTGATAGACGATGTAGTATATTTATTATCAGGTTTCATTTCTAGATTCAACATGCTCTATTGGTCACATTTTCAACCAATGAGACGAGTTCGGACCCTCTCTTATGAGATAACCGTGCGTTGTTACACACACCGCCCTATCTAGCGGCAGGACAGTTGAATTAGTATTTTAAAATAATTAAAAATAATTAAAAATGATTTAATTTATTTTCTTTTCCCGCCTTTTCGAGACATTGGGATTTGTAGCAAGAAGGACGGCTATATTATTAAATATTTAAAAATTAATTAATATTTTGAATTTATTTTTAATATAATATTTTCGAGCATACGGGTTTTATAGACAAGAGGATTTATAGACGATGGGATTTCGAGCCTGTGAAACCATCCCTTATTATTATTATTATTATTATTATTATTATTATTATTATTATTATTATTATTATTATTGTTATTGTTATTGTTATTGTTATTGTTATTGTTATTGTTATTGTTATTGTTATTGTTATTGTTATTATTATTATTATTATTATTATTATTATTATTTTTTTTATTATATTATTATTATTATTATTATTTTTATTATTATTATTATTAATTATTATTATTATTATTATTATATTATTATTATTATTTTTTATTTATATATGGGACCACAGAACAAACCTTTACTAAACTGCTAGCTATTTGTTGTGATTGTTGACCTCCATGACATAAATCGAACAGAAGACTGCAATGTAGCTGTCAAATCTGAAAGATCACATGGATAAATTCAATCACATCTCATCTCCCATGAGTTGGGTAGTATGAATATAAGGTTTTTAAGCATAAGCCCGCTTTAATATATCGGAAACTCGAAAGAATTTCATTATGTCACATTATATCCGAGAAAATCTACGTAAAAACATATAGTATATATATTATTATTATTATTATTATTATTATTATAAGAGTTGGGAGCTTGGAAGAAGAATGAGTATGGTCTTCTTAGACATAGTAAAAGCGTATGATAGTGTGCCAAGGAAAGTGGTATGGGAGAGTCTGGAAAGAAAATGAGTGGATAATGGGGCTGATAGACAGGGTATAAAGTATGGTAATTATGCGATTACGGTTTTTCGAGAAAAAATGCATAAAATGTTTCCAACTTTTCACAGTATGTGTAATTGAAAGTCCCTAATTCATTTTCAGCTACCGCATTACGATCTTTTCACTGTTACTAATGTTTTTCGTCTTTTTACCTGTGTAAATTGTGCTGTCACTGTACGTAGACCGCCATGCTGGTTTGGAAAGCGCTATCCCTCCGTACGTCTCTTCCGCTGCGTACGCAGCGTAAGAAAGTATTTTTGTTTAAAATAGCGACGTTAAAGGTTAAAAAGGTGTTTTTGTTTAAAATAGCGACGTTAAAGGTTAAAAAAGGTATTTTTGTTTAAAATAGCGACGTTAAAGGTTTTAAAGTATTTTTTGTAACTAAAACGGCAACAAACGATGACGACATAGGTAGGCCTAATAGCACGCCGTGTTCACGTAAAAAATCAATTAGTTTTCACTATCCCGAGTTTGCCAAAAACAAACCTTCAAAACCTTTAACGTCGCTATTTTAATCAAAAATACCTTTTTTAACCTTTAACGTCACGATTTGAAACAAAATAGTTTTACGCTGCGTACGCAGCGGTAGAAAACGTGTCAGAGGGGATCACGCTTTCCAAATCAACATGGCGATGTGAATGTGGACGCACAAATGACGGCTCAATTTCCACTAGTGAAAAGATGAAAAACATTGTTTACAAAAATTTAAAAACCATAATGCGGTACCTGAAAATGAATTAAGGAACATTAATTACACACACTGGAATATGGTAAGTAATTTTTTTCATCTTTTTTCTCGGAAAACCGTAAACGGCATAATTACCAAAAGTATGTATGAAGTTTGTGAAAGCTGTGTGAAAATACAATTTGGATTGTCAGGGTGGTTCCAAATAACAAACAGGGCTATTAGACTAGGAGCCAGACCCTGTGGATTTTTTTTTCGTTCACCCCACTTAACATCTCAAATCTGACTTGATCACGTGATAGTATGCACCTTATGAAACAGCCCCAGGTAGTTCGTCACTGCAAATTGTGGTATACGTTTTTTTTTAGAGGCCATTTTGTTTTTGAATGTGCAATCATTGAAACGCTTACTCTCTACTGTCTTAAAAAGTACATAACTCGGGACTCGGTTAACCGATTTTATTTTTTAAAACACCGATTTGTAGGTAACTGTATTATTTCCCTATTATATACAATCAATTTTTAATAAACATATTATTTCATTGTTTAAAAGTGCAGACACGGCAAAAATAGTGTAAATAATTTCACTGAAATGTGATTCAAGCATAGATTCGACACATTTTTTTGGTTGCTAGCAAGATGTTTTTATACTTGATTATGATTTAAAAATATATTTATGAACTAAACTAATAAAATGTACAGATTTTTTGGAGTTTTAGAACATACGCATTGAAGGATGAGCATTTCAGTGGATTGAGCGCTATTTAACTAGGTTTTTAATCCAACTTCATATAGTCATTGTTGGCATAGAATTATATTTTGAAAGTAATTTCAACCAACAATACAAGCAAATGGTAAAATCTAATGATACCAACAATGTTTTTTGAAGATATTTTTCATAATTGTTAATTTTACAGGATTTTCAGTTTCAAAAGTGGAAAAAGTGGAAAAGTGCTCTTTTCACGTGATAAATTTATTTGGTTGTACTTAAATTCTTTGAAAGTCTCATATTAGAGATTTTAAAGGTTCTCTGAAAATTTCATCCAATTCGTAGCAGTCGTTTGTCTCGGAAAGGAAAAACGAACTCAAAAGGTTTACAAATAATAGAAATATATCTTAAAATTGATATTAATTGATGACACATCTTTACTTGTTTTGCAATAAATAACCTGTCATGTTGCTATATTTATATATTGTACTTAATAGTGGTTTAACTATGATAGTATTGTATGATTATCTCGCAAAAATTTTCCATTGTTTGGCCAATTGGAACCATTTGTTCCAAGGATAGAGGGGCTTTAAGCCTAACAATCGCGCAAATCGAGAAGAAAGCATACGAATTAGATAGAAAAAATAGATGTCCCAAGTTGCGATCCTGTAACTTTTTTATTTATTGAATTAATAAAATTAATTAATAAATTAACCAACACATACATTGAATTAAGAGACTACACTGTCGACATTGGTATCAAATAAAAGCCCATTGAACAAGAATAAATATCCGAAAAAGTATTTGAGTTAACTAATTTATTAATTTCCCAATTAATTACTCTTTTAAAAAAATTCTTCGTAAGTCCTATGTGTAATTATGTATGCCTAAATGTCTACCGAGTGGCCTAAGATGTTCACACTTTAATAACATCATGCCAATAATTTCGAAATGTTATGTGCCTAAGCAAAACTATTGTAACTGATAGATTAATAGAATAGTGAAGTTGAAACCAATTAATTATCAGAAGTTTGTAAATAACCATAAGAAAGGTACGAAATTATATAAAGAAATTTACGAAACCATCGGAAATTTTCCGCTCTTTCACAAAACCCTCTGACAGTAGTTTTGAGCCCCGGGGCCATTTAAAGTGGGAAACGTTTTAATTTACAGATTTACAGATTTTAAATGTGGGTCAACAATATTTTGAATATGCCTCGATATATAGTGATAAATGGTGTAAGTAGTAATAAACCCACTTTAAAAAAAGTTGAATAACTGTAAGGCATCAAAATCAAAGTTTTAATATAAGACTTACTTAATTATATTTACGTATCGATACCTGTCTACAATGGTATAAAAAACCGTGTTGTATAATACGAAATCAACCTCATTGCCCTTTTCTAACTTTATTGAGTTGTGCATCTTAATTTTCAATTATTTTTACAATTTCAAAATAAAATAATAATAATAATAATAATAATAATAATAATAATAATAATAATAATAATAAAAAAATGATAATAATAATAATAATAATAATAATAATAATAATAATAATAATAATAATAATAATAATAATAATAATAATAAATTCAATTCATTAATTCAATTCAATTTATTTATTTCACAAAACACAAATTACATTGTTTTATCTCAATGAAACCCACAAAGCCCATTATGCGGGCTCATCTGTGGAATAACAACATCAAATAAACTAAAACAAAAACAACCGTAGAGGAAGGAATCATTATGAAAAAACATTAACAAATCACAATCATTAAATAAACAAATCGAAGTAGAATGACCGTTACTTAAAATAAAATGAAACACAACACAACGCCAAGGTTTTTAAGTTTCATAAGCATTTCAGAAACCTGACAGAAATATAGCTAAAAGATGATTACGTATACAAGGTATGAGCAAAACAGATTTAGGTAAGAGCACTCAATTGAGACAACAAATGTCTTTTTATTTGTTGCTTGACCTCGGAAATTTTTGTTAAGTTTAATAATTGATCAGGTAATTTATTAAAAGACTCGGGGACTAAACACTCTAGGCGCCTTTGACCGTATTTATTATTACTTCTAGGAACTACAAATTTTTGTTTTTCCTGACTACGTGTCCATTTGTATTTCTGCACAAGAATTCTATAATCATTTTTAAGTAATATTTTATTAACAGTGGTACGTGAAAAGGCGTCAACTAAAGGCAAAAAGGTGTTGCAAGAGGCATCGTTTTAGC